>JABCKS010000069.1:0-49882 GCA_018851325.1 Termitomyces sp. DKA19
GGTCAGACAGGATTCACCATTTTTATGCTAGAACATGCTCATGATCGAGCTCATCATGGCAGCGATGCGGGAGAAACACTTGTGATTATGTTGATATACCGTCCATCGTTGTCCGAGGCTAGGAATGTTCGAGGAAAGAAGGAAAAGGGGAGGTCCATGTGTTGCATGAACGTTTGAACCCCGCCTTTGTATTTACATGTGTTTTGGGCGGCTCTAGTTTTCAAATATGTTCACTTTCATTCCTGCTGATCTGGACCTGATTTATGACAGACTGAGACTGTCAAGCTGCCGGTGGGTACATCCAGCTTTCTAACGACAATAACATTCTCGGCATTCTACCGTTTGAAGGATGACTATTTGAAGAGTTAAGGTATACTTAAAAGTTGTCCACTCGCTTCCCCATTCAATCAACATGTCATGATGTGCTTCCTTTCATTTTTCTACGACCCTGAGATGGCTGCCTCATTCATCTTGACCGAAAACAAAATGTGACAACGTTTTCGCCCGTCATCCTGAGCGTAGTAAGGTAAGGCGTTGTCCTCATCCAACAATTGTATAAGTTTTGCCAAGGTGGGGCATCCAATCATAAGTTAGTTCAAACTGATGCCTCGATATAACTTCACGAAAGTAGATCCTCTGCGCGGGTATCTTCAGTCATTCGGTACGACCATCACGCAATAACAGTCTTTCCGGGCCCTCGGTGTATAGCCGCTCATTGACATCGCCGGTTCCAGGACAGACCATAACAGCAGTTTCCGTGACTCTTCCATCTCCCGTAGCGTGCGACCTGTCACTCATAATTATTGGGACGATCCTGGTCCACTTCTTATGTACTGTTCCCTTGTCTCGTTCGTATCCCGTACTCTCCACGCCGATGATCACCTCTTTCCCGCGCCATACGACTGCACGTCGTACCCTACTGCTGAGCATTTTACTCATCTGCAGTATTATCCTCATGTGCTCCTTGAACAATGTCGCACCCTCGAATTATACAAGGGTGGAGGTCGTGATGGGTCGTGAGCCGCCGGTTGTCATGACGGACGTCGAGACAAAGTGGATCACAGAAGTGCACTCGCCAAAGCCTTTAGAGCGCGGGGTAGGCAATGACGGTGACGACGACGGTGTTCAAGCGCCTTTTCATCTTGAAAAGCATAAATATCGCCCCGACGGACTGCTTGAGGTCAATCCAAATGGTCCGCATCCCATTTACGAGTTGATTAGAAATGCTGAGACGGCATGGAACGCGAAGCTCAAAAGATCGAGTAAAACACTTGCAGAAGCAGTTGTGGAGTACAAACGCCGGTATAAGCGACTTCCACCCAAGGGATTTGATATTTGGTCTGTCTCCTTAGCCTTCAAAACAGCCCCTATACTGATCGACATCTACAGGTGGGAATACGTTCAGAAACATAATGTTCAGCTCCCAGACGAGTACGATCAGATACACAAGGACCTCGAACACTTCTGGGGAATGGATCCACGCGACCTACAGCGCCTACAGCGTGAGTGGGAGGGCCATTCCGATTCGTACACGATAGGCAAGACAATGGACGGTCCTATAATGCTTGTCAATTCCTCGTTGCCTGGAAGATCGAAGGTGAAGCATGATTTAGCGGGAGGGGCGTACGAAGTTATGGAACTTTTGGGGGAGGTAGAGGATAAGATACCACCGTTTAGAGCAGTTTTTTCGCCGCATGATAATCCGAATTTGCATATGGATTGGGAACTGAGGGAGATGGCGTTGAAGCATGCCGCTAAGGGAACCTGTCAGTACTTGACTTGTCTTTGGCTCTCTCTATCAATCACTTACGCCTTCACATAGTTTTAGATGTCAACAACCCACCACCGGTCAAGCTCAACGGCTGGATCGCCGCATGCCCTCCTACATCACCTGCAGTACTCAATCCCATAGATTGGGAAGCTCCCGCACCTCCCCCCAAAAAGAAAATGTTCATTCACACACATAAACCCGCTATGGATCCATGTATCCACCCCTCGCTCTTCCTCCTACAAGGCCAGTTCCTCTCGCACCGGAAGGGGCCCGTTCCACACCAGTTCATCCCCCCGCAGTTCTCGTACAGTACCACGTCACTTCATCACGATATTACGGCTGCTATGCTGTTGAGTTGGGTGCAAGATCTACCGGAGGATGTGAATTTGGAGTGGGAGAAGAAGCGGGATGAGAGGTTGCTGTGGAGGGGGAGCAATACGGGAATTTGGCATTCTCAGAAGACGAGGTGGAGGGAGTCGCAGAGGGTTAGGGCGGTTGTGTGGGCTAAGATTGATGGGGGCGGTGTTGGTGTGAGTGGAGAAGGGGGGGGAGGGGAGCATGTGAGAGTGCTGAAAGCGAAGGGGGAAAACAAGAGAGTCGGGAAGGGGGAGGAGGTGAAGTGGACGCGGTGGGCACCTGCGATGCTAGATATCGCGTTTGCGAGGGATCCGGGGAGTTGTGCGCCTGAGACGTGTGAAGAGCTGGAGAAGATGTTTGAGTGGAAGAAAGCGCAGGACGTCAAGGCAGCGGGGAATTATAAGTTTGTTCTGGATGTAAGTGATTGTTCTTTTTTTTCTCGTAAACCCTAGTTTCCATTGACCTTCTGTTAGATTGATGGAAATGGGTGGTCGAGTCGGTTCAAGCGCCTCATTACTTCCAACTCGCTCATCTTCAAAGCGACCATCTTCCCAGAATGGTAAGTTCAACGGCCATCTCAAAACAGTGCGTGTATTGAAATTGACAGGTTCACCGATCGCATCGCACCATGGGTACACTACATTCCTGTCCAAGCAGATTTTTCCGACCTAGCAGATTCACTCACATTCTTCCGCGGGGATCCGACCGGGGATGGTGCACATGATGCTCTGGCCAAGAAGATTGCAATGGCCGGGAGAGATTGGAGCCTGAGGTTTTGGAGGAAGGAGGATCTGACAGCGTACATGTTCAGGTGTGTTCTAGCGTACTTGGATCCGGTAGACAAAATGCATCAACTGATGATAAACTTTCGACTAGGCTGTTCTTAGAGTATGCTCGCGTCATGAGTTTGGATAGGTTGGATATGAGTTATGTTCATGTTGACCCGGAGATGAGTTAAATGGATGGATGGGTCCGAGGAGGAGTGCACCTATGCCAGGAGCCAGCCACAAGTTGATTTGTTGGTAAAGGATAGGAGTGGCGACAACCATGGCACATATCGCGTCATTTGGTCCCAGGTATTCCGTGTGGCGGGCTAGGTTGTGCGGTAAATCAAGGATTGCTACAATTACCGGTGTCGCAAACTACTAGAAACCTACAGCTCTTATGTACTATTAGATGGGCTACCCTACCATCGCCAACCTGTGAGGTATCACTGGTGGGGGGTGACCTCAAAATAGACTTGAATTCGAATGTAGATCTACTTAATCAGATGATCAGTTGTTGAATTGTCAGCTTGCGTTTGTTTGCGTGTTCAACGCTTCTGAGTTTTGGCACATCGTCGTAATTTACTTCCAAAGGCAACATGTAAGTCGATCTCTTCAACATTTTCTCATGTACTGACTTCATTTAGGTCTTCGAAAAGAAATGGCGAGGAGTCCGTCGATTTGGACGATGAGGTGTCCGAACTTGAAGCCACTGACCATGGTCAAATTTGGGTCCCATCATCTTCAGAATCTGAAGACTTCGGAGATGCGGAAGGTGCTGATTCGGACGGGAAATGGGATGTCGAGATCATCGGTGAGGAGGTAGCCATGAATGGATGGGGTAAAAGGCCTGATATACGGTACGTCTTGGGTTCGCTCATATGTTCGCTGCTTACTGGTTTTATGCAGATATGAGGCATGTTAATTCTGTTCAATCTGAGTGAAGCTCGTTTTGAAGGATCCATGGCTTGACGTCAACAGGCTCAATGGAAGAACTGGACGCGTGCGGACGGAACGAATGTAACGTGGAAGAACGAGCTCCTACATGAAGATGACATTAAGCTATGGACACGCAAGGAAGCCGAGCGGCGGAAAAAACTTGCAGCGGAATCAACTGATATCGACGTAGACATCCTCACTAATATTGACGTCCATCTCATCCAAACCCAATACCGACAGCATGCGGTGGAGGAAAAGTTAAAGAGGCATGCTACACAACCATATGTCAACATGGAAGAGTGGACGAGGCGAAACATGGCTCTAGTCATGGCCTCTGAGAATGACGTTGATGAAAGTGAGGCTAACCAGAGTGGCCGTGCTGAGAGAAGCGCCAACGAGGAGTCGAGGAAGAGTATGGAGTGGAGGAATGCGAAACCTCGAGAACGTACAGCGTCTGCTTCCGTTACTCGGCCTTCGCGTCCATCTTCGTCTCCTGACAAAACATCTCTCAATCCGTCCGTCTCTTCTCGCAGTATACCATATTCCTCAACTCTGCCCGTGTCCACATCTTCCTCGCGCTCGTCAAGAACATCAAGCACCGTAGTAGGGACTCCGGCTCACCTGTCCGTTAAGAAGCTCATTCAACACTCAGCTACAGCATCTACGTCGAAATATCCCCTATCCTCCCAGTCCATCTCGATTCCGTCGTCTTCCTCCAAAGTCGAAGGGAAAGAGAGAGCCATGAGCCGTACACCGTCCTTCACACTTGAGTTCGAAGATATTGATCTTCCATTTTCTTGCCCCTCTTTCTCCCATTTCGAAAGCAAGAAACGTCCTGCATCACCTTCGTCAACACTGGTAAATGAAGAGTTGGAAAGCGGTAGACGACCTCGCATCCGCAAACGAACTCAATGTCCTTCTCGGTACGACTTGGGTAAACGATTCTTTGTTTTGTCGCTAACAATGCTGCCTTAAAGGCGCAGGGATCTTGAAGAAGAATGGAATGCTGTGGCTCAAGTGACCCGTGCTGCACCTATAAAAATAATGAATGATGTGGACGATGAGGAGATTCCTCCTCTTCCAGACAATTTTCGGTATCTAGAGTCTGAATACCGCTAGTGAGTCATCAAACCTTCAAAGAATTATATCCTTACCTACTGTTTTCTAATAACTTAGCTCGAGCAAGGTACCAACTCTTGAAGATAAGGAAGTGTTTGTGCGGTGCGAATGCAAGCCGTTGAAGAAGTGTACTGCACAGTGCGCTTGTCAGGAGCTGTCGGAAGTCTTCGTTGATGGCAAGAAGGTACTTGCGTATACAAGAGACGTATGTGCTTAACCTTCCCCCCTCCTTCCCCTGGTACATCTTTGTTGATAACGTTGCTGCTATAGCGTCTCTTTAATCTGGATATTCCACGAGGGTTTGAGGTGATTGAATGCAATAGTGTATGTCATTGATGAGTTGTCATTAGTCATACCATGCTGAATTGTCGTATAGCAATGCAGTTGTAATCCACGCAAATGTCCGAACCGCGTAGCCCAGCAGCCACGCGACGTCCCCATTGAAGTATTCAAGACAGTTGACCGTGGTTGGGGCGTACGTTCGCCTAAGGATATCAAGAGAGGAAAGGTTTTAGGGATATATACGGGGTAAGGATCCAGGCTATCTGGTGGATTGTTGTTGGAAATTGTAATTATTTTGCAGGCTCCTGATGTATGCTTGTTTAGGGTGCTCCTAATGCATATATCCATTGATGTATATTCACAGATGCCGCGATGTAGCGGCTGCCCTTCCGGAGGACGAAAAGTCGTATCTTTTCGACATTGATGGAAGGGAGGGACAGGACCCGGACGTAGAGAATCCAGAGGAATTGTACAGTGTAGATTCTAGATCGTATGGTTCGTGAATCCTTTGTTTTTTCTCCTTGAGCTGAATACTTATTTTCGCCGTCAGGTAATTGGACAAGATTCATCAAGTAGGTTGATCCTTTCTTGTCTTCTTTCCAAATTCTGCGAACACTGTCATCTTGACCGAATACTTGCTTCTTATATAGCCATTCATGCGATCCAAATTTGATTGTCTATCTCGTGGTGTATGATACCATTCCTGAGGTTAGCATCATTACCACACCCTCGTCTTACTATGAAATACTTATCTCGTCTAGATGAATATGCCTTACATTGCATTCGTCGCAAATAAGGATATACGGGCCGGTATTGAATTCTTGTTTGACTACGATCCGATAGCAACGAAAAAGTATAGGGAGAAAAGGAAGGGATCTAAGGGGAAATCCAAACATGTCGTCCCTAAGGGACGAAAGGCCTGTTCTTGCGGGTCAGGGCCGGGGTTATGTCGAGGTTTTGTGTGAGTAGAGTCGTCTGATGTTGCATTAATTTTGTCATATTATCTCATCGTTGAGTGAAATTCGATTAATGTCATGTTATGTCTACTACACAGATCTGATCAATCTTAATCAGTCTCAGCTCCTCAAGCTAGTACACAATCAGTCATGGATTGTCAAACGGCGTCAGGTTGAAGTGAGGTCCTCTATTGTTTGTTCAATATGCACTCGAACTACCACAATCCCTGGAAAGCAACTGAACTGGAAGCGAAACCATTGACCAACCCAGAATCTACACTGTCAATGATTCAGATCTGTCTATGAAAGCTCAATACGCAAGGTGAACAGTTTCATCCCGTTATGAGAGGTTTTGAAACAGCCTTGGCCAGCTACCTTGATTCAGGGCAATGGAAAATGATGTAAGGCGTTAAGCAATAATGTTTGTTCTAAAAAGCTGAAAAGAGACTCAAGAACGGCGGCAAAATTCTCCTGGGCTAGGCTCCAATGGTATGCACAGATTCATCCTCATCATAAAGGTTGAGCATGGAGTAATTCACAGTCATCAATTTATCATGTAGGTCGACAGATATTACAAGATGGTCATAGGTGTGCATGTTGAAGTTTTATTTCTTTTTAGCAATCAATTTGGCATTAGCGGACGCCTTAGATGCATAATTCAGAGACTGCACAAGGTCTTGTCCAACCTGAACAAGAATGAAGGCAGGAACGACAATCCAAAGCCTAAGATCCAGAGAAGATGTTCATTGGAAAACTCCTTGCAAAAAATCATCAGAACATACCCATTAGGAATAATCCAGTAGACAACCAAGTCATATGCTGTGTTATGACCAATACTGCAAAATCCACAATAATACTCTTGAGCCCAGTAAAGAATGGTCTTTGATAAAGTCATGGATGCAGAAACACAGGCGATGAGAGGCGCAGGTGGCCATGCTGCAACATGTGCAAGGTAGAGGTACATGATGTTGAGTATAGTTTCAAATATGTTCAAGAGAGCTGAAGGAAGTCAAAATGTGAGAGGCGTACAGGAAGATAGAATTTAGTGCCGACATTGAGCATTGGTAAAACCATTATTAGCTTCCAATGCCGGCCAGCCATAAACCTGCCAGCATTCAATGAAAGGTTTATCCAAAAGTAATGTGTCAAATAAGATTTCTCACATAATCAATCTGGTAGGAAGGACAACTTTCAGAATACAATACAATGAAAAATGAAACACAAGCACATTTTGATAGATCGCATATGGTTTCCATAGCCAATGAAGGTCACCTCCCTGATTCCCCCTTTCAAAAAACCACCTCAGTATGATCTAATCTTCCTCACCTTCATTGACCTAGGGCTGTTGTCCACAAGGCAAATTAGAGCAGGCTACCTATGATGATGATTATCAAAACGCACCGGTTGAAGCAGTATCCCACATCCCATGCAATCACAGGAGCAGTAAGCAGGAACCACAGGGATATCCAACGGCGAGTCTTCACTGCCATCAACGTTGAGTCGATGAGTTCGACTTGATCGCGGGGCTATGTAAGTATGAGAATACGTTGTTGTTTGTCAAGGTCCTTCGCACGCTTTCTGAACCGCGTGTCATTTCGAAACACTTCTGCGCGTGTGACGCGTGACGAAGTGATCAATCAGGCACCTGAGATGGAATGAAATCGACTTGAGCTCAGGTGACCCTTTATGTTAGGGACCACCTGACACGGCTCTTTGCACAGGAAATCAGAATATCCAGTCCATCTCCACAAGTGGAAATTTGTTCTTACTAAACGAACATCTCTCCCACTTTGTTTTGGTGAAAAGATTATGGTTCATACTCGCTCACAAAACGGGGCTTGCTCGACTTTGTATGGCTCCTCTGTAGTTCTTTCTGACCCGACGGCCAATCAAGTTGCTGTAATTTCAAGCTACTTCCCGGTCGCCGATGATCGGACCACCTGAAGCTGTGCACATGGAGGCAATGGAATCTTTTTGTCGCAGTGCTTCATCCGAACTCGAGGATGAAGGAATGAATGAGCTCTGTTTATACCGCCGGCAAACCACAATAAAGGGCCAAGAGGCGGAGGGTCAAGTAGTTATTGTACTCTACACCTGTTATGTGACGTTGTATACGGCTGTCCGTGTTGTGGCTAGTATTGTGGTGTTTTGTACGAGGATGCGAACCGCGATTTCCATACCGTTTTATTAGCTCAAGCGATGTAACAACCACGGAGATATGTAGCATCTGACCATATCCGAAACTGCCCCAACGTTTTACTATGTACATGCCTCCCGCCACATGATTAAATGCCGATTTCTCACATCTTCCCCTGACCCCACACTATAAGGCTTCACCATTTGAATTTTCTGAAGGTTGAAATCTTTATTGAAACCCTTCTTGTGCTCGGGTTTTCTTCAGTCACACGAGGAGACTGCCCCTGACTTGGGTCGGGGAGGACAAAAAGCAGTCTTGGAAATGCAGCACACATTAGAACACGTTGCCCCTTTCTCTGTCGACATTCTTTGGAATACTTCGATCTCAGCTTCTGCTTACGGATCCCAGTTTCTCAGTTTCAGTGCGTACGCGCTAGTAGAACGCATCCTCGACATTAGCTCTGGATTGCCGGTTCCAGCCATGGCCAGTGCAAAGGAGTACACCCGAACAAAGCTTATTTAAATCTTCTCATAAGTACAAGCCAGATTGTTCAAGAACCTCTTTAAAGCTTCCGTTGCTCTCGCGTTCGAACTGTCTTGATTGGCTCTACAGTAACCTTCGCCGCCACAAGACTTCTCTGCATAAAAACTATTCTTAGACTGCACAATGTGCATCGGACTCAGTGTCAACTACTTATGTACATACGTATGAATTGGTTGTCTTCCTAGATTTTGGTGTAAAAGGGGACTGAGGACGGATCATTGCTTTGGAATTCCTGTCAGGACTACAATGATGCTTTCTAAGGATGGATAATATTCAGTAATGGAACGTCTCGGCAGCGCTTTGATTTGAGCTCGCAAAAATCACTCAACGTATCGACTTCCAAGCTTGAACGCACAACATTGAGAAATCACCCGTTAGCTCTCAGGAGTCTTACGAGAGATCGGGTCCGTCATGCTTGTAAGCTGTACGCGCTCAGGATCCCCCGGGCCACAATCTACCATAATGGACTATGCCCCCCCTTATACCCCTTGATAAATGGCGAATATTGAGGATGCTCCAAACGGCTAAAATTACGGCGGAGAGCGGATGACACAGCGACCCTGAAGTGAAAACGGTGACAGGCGGCGACCCAAACGATCGAAGAATTATCGGCAGCGCTAGAGGCAGGCAGTGTCAGGCACGCAACATTTTAAATTTTGAGAAACAAGGGAAAGTCAGGGAAACTTGCACACTTCTGGATTTGGACAGACAAACGATTCAATATAAAGCCAATACTCATCGGAAAGATATCCCTCATCCAGACATGCGCATCGCAGGCCTCTTTTTTATCGTATCTTCAGTCCTTCCTCTAATTGTCGCGAATGCTGTCGTAAGTCTGTTATTGTTGACAGAACTTGTTCCTTTGATTATGGTCTTCGATTTATCTAGAAAGTGAACTATGAGATAATCACTCGACATGTTAAAGAGGCGCGCAAAGTAGCAGCGGCATGCGGTCTCTATCTTTAATTTGGAGGAAATCTGATTATGTTCTCTTATTACAATAGGAGGAAAGGGAACAAGGATCTGCGGTTGTCTCTCCTGGGTGGAAGCGAGGACTCGACGAGCAGGTGCAAGTCGCAGGGGCTGTGCGTGGCCTATATCTCTATATCTCTCCCCAAATCTCTCAGCATTGATTGACCGAACATGTAGAGAGCAGTTCCTGAGTGGAAACGAGAGCCTAAACCCGGCCCTCCTGGCTGGAAACGCGAGCCTGAAGCCGGACCTCCTGGCTGGAAACGCGAGCCTGAAGCCGGACCTCCTGGCTGGAGAAGAGACCCCGAAGCCGGGCCTCCTGGCTGGAGACGAGAGCCTGAGGCGGGCCCTCCGGGTTGGAAGCGTGAGCCCGAAGCCGGACCTCCTGGCTGGAGGCGTGATTCCGAAGCGGATAACGAAAGTTCCGGCGTGAAGCACCAAGTAGAGGCAGGCAGAGACACTCACACTCACGGACTGAAACGTGAGGCAGGTGGCAATATTCCTGAGTTGCGACGCGTGAAGAAGAAAAGAGGTACCGCTGACTGGTGATCGTTTCAATGGTGATACCTTGCAAAACTAGCTTTTTTTGCAAATGAATATGCCTCCCTTGTTCTACAGATCTGGACCTCAGGTATTGGGAGCGATGCAGTAGTTAAAGCTATTTATCAGTGTTCGTCTTTTTCCTGTTACATGCTAAGTGTTACGGACGTCTTTCCTTCTTGCGCGCAGGATACATATTATCAAGGACATTCTGAAATTAATGTACTATATATATATGTTATCTGTACCCTGTCTCCTCATATTCCGCTTGCATTTTTTAACTCTTCTAACATTATTTGGGCTTTTTGACTTCTACCCAGTTCAAGTTTGAGTCGGTGTGGCACAACTGGAAAAAATGATACATGGCTGTTGTGCAAAAGTCAGTGATCACATCACAGATACGCGCGATCCCTGTCATCCATCTCGAGAAAGAGCTCTGTCGGTATACAATCATCCCAGGGATGAGTGATTTTTTAAAGATTTGGATATTTGCTTGAGGGTCATCTGGAGTGGAGGACCCTCCTGAAGGCAAGTATGACGTACTTGATCTGACAGGTTTTCGCACAAATCTCGGTATCAAAATTGTGTTCCATATGTATGAGCAAAGCAGTGCAGGATTACTTACCGCTGTCGATTGTGCTCCTTCGTGATGATCCGGTGATGGCTCGCGTATTTTGCCGATCCTGTCAACGCTGTGACAGCAATAGATCCATCTGTATTACTGTCAAATGTGCAAAGGGTTCGCGATTGGACAAAGGGCTTGTGATGTGCAAAACGCACTTTTCAACACATCCCCCTTTCTTCTGTGTCTGCGGGAAAAATCATAGACATCTAATGTACAAAAATATTGAAATAAAACATGATGCTACTTTTGAGCTCCGTCTGAGAAGCAGACTGACACAAAAGGCCATCCATCATGCCATCATCATGTCATGTGTCACGATGTGCGATGTGCAAAAAAATGCAGAAACTCCTGTGTAATACGCCTTGAATTGTGACGTATTGATATCCTCACGGGGTATGGCGAAGACAGGTAGAATGGCCGCATAAACTTGCACAGGTGTTGACAGGAAAAGGATGGGTGTCAGTGGTTGACAGAAAGCTTAAGTGCTTACAAGTAAGGTAACCTTACTTGCTTGAAGTTGTGGGAGACAGTGGGCAAAAATCCTCGGCGAACAGATAGTGGCAAGGATAGTTGCTTTTTCTCGCTAGATATCCTATTGAGACTACTTGATGTAATTATCATGAATGTCACAAATCCAAGGACTTGTTTCCTTCGATCTGAAAGACTGGCTTGAGTCGGATTTGGCAAAAGGTGAGCGCTACGCATTGCCAGTGAGCAGCGGCTGAGCTCAGGCCAGATTTACAGACGTTAACTGCTATTCAGCCACTCGGCTTTCAGGTTTGTCTTCATTGTCAGTCGGTGAAACCTGGCGCGATAAGTAAAATGGCCAACAATCATCCAAATAACATTGAAAGATTTTGAAACTCGCTATCCGTTGCGACCAATTCTAATACAGTATACAGAGGACGTCTCTATAGTGATTCGATCCCGAGTATTTCCAATCCAAATTCGCTTTAATTCCTGCTGGTTTATACAGAACATACCACCTCTAACATTCGTTGCCAAGCCGGCTCATCCGGCATCATGCGTCATCAAGACTTTGTTCTTTCGGGAGAAAGTAACTGGCGGCTTGGGTTTTT
Source organism: Termitomyces sp. DKA19 (assembly GCA_018851325.1). NCBI lineage: Eukaryota > Fungi > Basidiomycota > Agaricomycetes > Agaricales > Lyophyllaceae > Termitomyces > Termitomyces sp. DKA19. The sequence continues at coordinate 12,085 of JABCKS010000069.1, forward strand.
ACCGTGTACACGAGTGTACACAACATATGTTTTCTAGAACAAATCTGATGTCGTGGCATCCAATCACATATCCACGGGCGCTGAGTAACTTGGCTTCTGTTGGTACCAGCAGTACTGGCAATAGCTAGTGCTAGGGTGACGTATCGACTTGCACAGAGATGTCCCAAAATGCCTTCTCGCCTCCACCCCTGACAGTACGAGTCTCCTTGTGTTTTTGACTGCTACGCAATTGCCAATCACTGTTTTGCAGCGAGTGGACACACACATTTCTCACAGAGGCTTTCGTGTGCCTGATCCGTAAGTTACATCTCAATAACTCAATCCTTACAAGAAAACACTATATGACCATGTAGTTTCGCGCCGAGAGAGCGTCCTGAATCGTCCTTTGTGCATGCTCTTTTGGCTACGACATTATTTCGCTGCTGGCATATCCTTGTGTTCTTTGCCGCATGGTCAACGTTGATTTCAGTGCTAAATTCCCAAGGCCATAATCTTTCCATGCAGCCGACAATATTAACCGCGTAGGTTATCTTATCTTTTGATGGTTGAATATGATTCGATCTACTTCTCAAGAATGGGTACAGTGCTAGGCTTTGTTATATCGTACAGAACAACGTCATCGTTTGAGCGGTATAATGAGGGCAGACGGCTGTGGTCACAGGTGGTTTTGGCCAGCCGAACTTTTGCGCGTACAGTTTGGTTTCATATTCCCTGCAAGTCTATGTCAGTTACTATACCCACTCGAGTCCTGACTGATCTGTGGTTTAAGACCAACCATCCACAGAAACACTCACGGCAGTTCAGATGACGGCACGATCTATGATTGAGCGAAAATCGGTAATTAACCTCCTTGAAGCGTTCGCGATATCCCTCAAACACTACCTCCGCGGTGAAGATGGTATTTATTATCAGTGAGCTTACTAGTGTAATTGTATTCAACGCTGAACTCACATATGCTCTAGAGACTTATACTATCTTGTCAAGTTCCTCCCGGCATACACCCTGTCCCCATCCTCGGCTATTGATGTAACAAATGGGTTTTCTCCGGATGCCCCGGGTCCCTCCTCTCCTGATAGTTTCCCTCTTCCTGTTCCTGCGAGCTCTCCCATTCCGCGAAAGACGTCGTTTCTCGTTCCCGTCCGTGATAAATCCCGTGGTATATCAAAGGAAAAAGTGACTTCGTCGCGCGGGGACGAGAGCTTCCTGCTTCCTGCATACAAGCCACCGAAGTACCATATCTTTGACCTCTTCCCTTTTTCACTTCTTGTGACATACCTCACGAAACGTGGGCGGGAAGTCAAGGGAAAAACCGCGGCGAGACTCCGTGCAAGGATGTCGGTGTCTCATAACATCCCGTTGGAGATCTCGCTTTATCTGGTGGGCGCGTGGGCAGCGGATCTAACTTGCTGATATCAATGACACTCTTATAGAGTTCGTACATCGCAGCATTGCAGAACAGGAAGCAGGTAGATCCACAGACCATCGGGGAGTATCATGATTATACCAAATTTGTGTATATATAAACTAACCGCCTGTTTTTCAGGCACTCTTCTTAGCTCCTTGAACCAGTTGGTAGACGCACTCACAGGCCTTGAGCGTATTCTGACCACTCCTATCCCTTTCTCGTGGGTTTTTCGCTTCTCGACGATATGATTCGTCGTTTGAGCTCTTCCAAAAGATACTCTGTCCACCTGTGGTTGGTTACGCTAATCTATTGTTTCGCTCTCGTACGATCATGAATGCTATGGTTCGATCCGGTCCATCTAACTTTCATATGAAGCCCTTCCAAATCTGGAGTACTCTGAAATGGGTAACAATCCCCGCGACCATTCTCGTGGTAAGTTTTGAAGGACATGCATCACCCGCCACCATCCGACATGTCTCGGCAGACTTTTGCGTTCTTCGGGTTTTTGGTCGCCGGTGAAGAAATTGAGAGTACGTGTTGTCCTTCTAGATCCTTCGGTACCGATAAATTGTCATGATACCAGATCCATTTGGCTATGATAAAAATGATCTCGTATGTTCCTTGTTTACGTCTCTAGACGCTGCCTCAGACAATGAGATTTCCAGAACCTGGATCACTTTACAGGTGACATTATCAAGAACGAGCTCCGAGTAATTACATCCGCTCCACCGCCGGACCCCTTGCGCTGGGCATTCGCTGCAGAGAATGATCTTCTGTTTTCCAATTCCATTGACGGTGAGCGAATTACACCGTCAGAGTGGATGCAGCGCGGCCATGTCGCAATGCAGAAAGCCATGAGTGGGACTCTTTGATCACTATGCGAATTCATGAATACTCGTCACCCCTGGTTTCTCCATCTTGGGCCACCTCATCTTCATACACACGCATTCCATGACTTCTACGAATTTCGCATAAGGATCGTCTTGATTCTGATCGATCTGACAATTAAAATTATATGTATACATACCTCTGGATGTGTAGTTATCGACTTTATCAACGATCTGTTGGAATAACTAGCACGACAGCTTCACCTATCGTCGGTCCGCAAACCGGCGCCGTTGTTTACTTTCTTGGAATCTACCATTCATAAGTCCCTTGCTGCGATGCTCACGCATGTTATATCATGTGGTTTATTTTTGTCTCGCTGCGTAATCTATTCTTTCTAGTACTTACCTCTCATGATCACTGTCAAGCTCACGCGCTCGAGAATCTAATTCGACATCATTTTCGCTGTACGACCAATATGTAGAGTTATGCGGACTTTATGCGCTCGTGTCTCGTCGCTCTCCCCTCAACCATTGTCACCACAACACTGAGATGAAATCTACTTACTGCCCGTAACCAGCTTTCACTTATCGTGCGTGTGCTTGTAGCTACTTCGAATAAGTGAATATATTTGAGTCATTACTACAACATCGAGTACTAACTTCAAAAAGCCCCAACCTTTCACGATCGGCGGCCTGCCTTATTACCTCGAGTTTTTTAGAGCAGAAAAAATAAGTAGCTTGAAAATGAGGAATCTATACCGAGAGATAAGATAAAGGACAATTTTTGTGTAAATTTGTTCGAGCTTCGAGTGTAGAGTGCAGCGTGCGCGTGAGTCGTGACTCGGAAAAGAGGGGAAAATACCTTCCATGCGACTTCGTTTTCCTCGCATCAGACCGGCTTTTTCTTATTACCTCAAATTTCACCGTTTCTTCTCTACAACTTCTATGGCTACTACAGTAGTCAATAAAACTGCTCATTCTTTCGACAAGGCACGTCTGGAGGCGTTGTTAAACCGTAGATTCTTTTACGCGCCAGCTTTTGAGATCTATGGCGGTCAGTGCGATAAGATCTTTTTTGACTCGAGCCTAACCATGGTTCATAATTCTCAGGTGTTGCTGGACTGTATGATTACGGTCCACCGGGATCCTCACTGCAGGCTAACATTATCGCTGAATGGCGGAAACATTTCATCATCGAGGAGGGCATGCTCGAGCTCGACACCACAATCATGACTCCTGCACCGGTATTCGAAACATCTGGTCACGTCGCGCGTTTCGCAGATTGGATGGTGAAGGACAGCAAGACGGGTGATGTACTCCGTGCAGATCATCTCGTTGGTGGTGTGCTTGAGGCCCGTTTGGCCGGCGACAAAGAAGCGAGAGGTCTAGTTGCAGCGCCTCCTTCAGATGATAAAAAGAAGAAAAAGAAGAATGCAAAGGCAGCTGCTGTCAAATTGGATGACGAGGTCGTAAAGGAGTACGAGACAATTCTTGCCCAGGTGTGTCATTATCTTTTATGATCTATGAACGATTAAAATTTGAAAGTCTTTTAGCTCGATAACTACAGTGGCCCAGAGTTGGGTGGACTTTGCAGGAAACACGACATTCGCAATCCCGACACTGATAACCAAGTTGGCGAACCACAACAATTCAATCTGATGTTCACAAGCAGCATTGGTCCAACTGGTCAACACCCAGGATATCTCCGCCCAGAAACTGCCCAGGGTCACTTCCTTAACTTCTCTCGCCTCCTCGATTTCAACAACGGTCGCGTTCCATTCGCGTCTGCTCAAATTGGACGCTCATTCCGGAATGAGATTTCACCTCGTGCCGGGCTTCTGCGTGTGCGCGAGTTCACCATGGCCGAGATCGAGCACTACGTGGACCCCGAGGACAAGTCGCACGTGCGCTTTGCTGATATCTCTTCACAAATTATCACTTTGCTCGATCGTAAAGTCCAGGAGTCCGGCTCAAACCAGACGGTTCAGATGTCCATTGGTGATGCCGTATCATCTGGCATCATTGCCAACGAGACCCTCGGGTACTTCGTGGCAAGGATCTACCAATTCCTTGTCAAGATCGGTATCAATCCGGAAAGGTTGAGGTTCCGCCAACATATGGGCAATGAGATGGCTCACTATGCTACGGACTGCTGGGACGCAGAGATTCATAATTCGACTGGGTGGACGGAGTGTGTCGGCTGTGCCGACCGTGCTGCATATGATTTGACTGTCCATTCAAACAAGACGGGCCAACCGCTTGTCGTGCGCCAGGCGTTGAAGGAGCCGATCGTCACAGAAAAAGAGGTCGCTGAGTGGAACAAGAAGACTTTGGGCAAGACCTTCAAGGCTGATGCCGGCGTGCTGCAGAAGATTGTCGAGGGACTGCCCGAGTCCGAACTTTTGAGGTTAAAGAGTGAACTTGCCAATGGGTGAGCTCTTTACCGTCGAATCATATGCATTTCTAATGAACAACAGCACAACGACCGTTACATCCCAGGACGGCAAGGAGTTCCAGCTGACACCCGAACTACTCACTATTGAACGCAGAACTTTCAAACAGTCGAGTCCGTCTTTTGCCTGCGCCATCGCCAAGTGTTCTGTCTTAATCATATTTTTTCAGTCCGTGAATTCACCCCCAATGTGATCGAGCCTTCCTTCGGCCTCGGTCGTATCCTGTATACCCTTCTGGAACATAGCTTTTGGGCTCGAGAACAAGATGTCGAGCGTGGTGTACGTCTCTCCTTCTCGACCTAGGCACTCTGATGTTAAAGTAGAATAGGTCCTCTCCCTTCCTTCCGTTGTTGCACCAACGAAAGTTCTGATCGTTCCTCTAAGCGCTAGAGATGAATTTGCCCCCCTTGTGCAGGAAATTTGTGCGTAGCCGTTGGTTCCGGTCATACTTGCTCTCACCCACACACACATAGCCTTGAAGCTCCGCAAAGCAGGCGTGTTTTCACGTGTCGATGACTCCAATACATCCATTGGCAAACGATATGCACGTAACGACGAGCTTGGTACCCCGTTCGGTATCACTGTTGACTTTGCGTCCGTTCAGAAGCGTACCATCACTCTTCGGTACGTTTTCCTTGCCTTGTTATCAATCTATAGGTGTGTTTACTGAGTTGGTCTCAGGGAACGAGATACAACCGACCAGCGTATTGGTTCTGTTGATGAGGTCATTGAGGTGGTCTCGGAGCTGGTACAAGGCGACATTGATTGGGCGCAGGCGTGTGCACGGTTGCCGGCTTATGATGGTGTACAGGCTATCGATTAGAATGGGCATCAATAAATGCAGGTCATAGAAACCAGAGGGAAACACTAGTCAGGCTGTGTGACCTGTCAATGTAGTGGACGCTACATACGCACATGTGACTTATGTGGATGTTGAGGTTCATGGTCATGGTACAAGATATATACCCACGCAGATCATAGCTAGTGCATATTTGTGTATCAACTCTAGGTAGTCGCGATTGATGAACAGAAGCACTCCTACTTAAATATTCAATGCTTGTATATGAAACGATACAGCTCGTAAATTGATCAAGCCAAGGTGATTCATTATTCATTATCCATTATGCCTTGGACGGATAATGCTCTCGTAGAGTGGAATGGAAGAAACAGTCCATGTAGCGCTGTCAAAGCCTGCGATGTCCTACATATCATGTGGACACTTTTGAAGGGGAATGAGCAGTTGTAACCTTCCAAGGTCGAGAGCGTGGATGGACTCTCACTAAATATTTCAACAGACGACAAATCTACCGTATGTTGAAGTGTGTGAGCTCGTAATCATGGTGTCATTTTTACCGTTGCAACGTTATTTCAAATGACAATTGAGACAGCAAATAACCCTTCGCTGGACACTACCCCATCAAGTCTCCGCTAATGACCAGGACAGTTCCAAAATTTCTGTTACAGTAGACATTAACGCATCAGTCATGGTTCGATACAGTCTCTCCCATTCACTGAAACTATTGTAGCTAGCCTGTGGCAGGTAGCAGCAACCTAAACCCATGATAGAGACAGTACTGAATACCCTGACTCGTGTGCAGAGATGTGTCGTCTTGCAGGGAACATGTATGCATGTAGCCAAGGTAAGAGCTCGCAGCAGACCATGGAGCTCCCCAGCAGCACAGATATGCTACCCTACTAGCCCATTTGTAGTTTAGTGACAAATAAGTCTATCGTGGCGTATTCTTAGTAATGGCGACCATGACTGCCTTAGTGTAGGTAGGTACCATTAATAGTAACATAATAACAGTATCCATCTATGTCCATTATATAACTCCACAGCGATTGCCACGACCTATGAAACTTGTCAATCAAGTTCTCGACGATCCCGCCGGGACACATGTTCACGCTAGTCTGGATCCTAGCTATTCTCATGACTCTCGTCTCTCAGCTTCCTTTCGGCACCCATAACCAGCGGCAAAATTTTCTGTCGATATTGTTCACCGCAGGGTCACGACGTTGGCAGCTTTTCAAATGATTGCTGGATTGCTCATCGCTTTTGCGCCATAGCCTCAGCTGACACGATTGCAATCAAAGCCTCGCTGTCACAAAAGACGCGAGAATACTTGCATTGGGTGGCGATACACTGGTAGAGATACCCTGGGGTAAGCATAGAAGAATTGGATCTACGATGGGGGCAGCCTGAGTGACAGAAGCGGCACAAGAAGGCGACTGCCCTGGAGTGAGGACCGCGTCAATCAAACCTGTGATTGGTCCGCTGGGCCTGTTGATCAGAGCTCCCCCTTGTTTCCCACTCGTGCATCGGTGTGACGGTGCTTTCAATTGACTATGTGCAGACTCCCAAATTTGACGGAAACGTAGATTTTTATGGTAGTGAGAAACATTTGGAAAACTAAGAATAAGTACTGCAATAGTACTGCAATTGACGCGAAGGTGGTAGTCAGTGTTTCAAAAGAAACTGTGATTGGCATGGTACTTGCGTAGAATCGACGATGGAGCCAGATCCGCAGCGGCGAGTACGTACGAGTCTTACGCGACAGCAGTGAAGGCCAATTCGAGCGTCATTCTAAAGGCCTGAAATCAGGACGAGATAGAGCCGTGATTGTGCATGTCATCGGAACCTCAAGGTGCAAACAATCAGAAAAGCAACGCCCTATCGGCCACACTTCGGGATACAGTAACCTACCGATTTTTTTGATAGGGCGGTTTGATCAAAAATTTTTCTTAGGAGTATTTGTGCGGCATGTAGGCTGACGCCCGTGGCACGTAAAAGTCAGAGCAGGTTGATTCATCGCCAGATGTCTATTGCGACTCAACAAGCTGTTGAGCATGGCCAGATCGGAGCAAAAGAATACAAAGTAGAAAAGTGCGGAACCAACTACAACACGACAGACTTGAAAACTTGCTTGGGTGCCCGCCGACAAGCTGTATTTAGTTCCGCGACGTCCCCTTTCATACATTACATGAGACATGATTAATTCTTGCGCATTGCTGACCAGAAGGCCGAGCTGCTTAGCTCAAGCACACTTCCGCCGAAAAAAAATATCAAAAGTTATTAATCGGTGAGTGCATGTGACTAGATTCCATCATCACGTGAAAATATCCGGGAGCGTGGTCGATCCTCTGAAAGTAATGGCAGAGGAAAGTGACATGATCATACGTCTTCGAATAAAACAACAAAGAGTACTGTTGACCACAGTACTGACTCATGATGTTCTAGTCTCATTGATACATCCACTCAAGTTTGACTGGATCCAAGAAAGGAAGAAATTTGAAGCGCTACATCATGATACTACTAAGTAGAACGCATCAAGTGCCGGTGTATTATGTTTGTTATATATCCTCAATCGGTTAGTATTAGTATCATAGAGATTCTCGGGCCCTCGGAGCGCACGTACAGAAAGTACGAGGTGATTTTCGAGGTCTTTGAGATGCGATTTGAACACACGCCATTGTTTGATCTGTTGTGAACGACCCATATGAACGTACTCGTCTCGCATAAGAGATTTTTGAAGAGCTCTAGGAAACGCTATACCTAACATAATCATAGCAGGAGTGTCAAATGATTGAATTCCATGCGAGACGTAAGATAACTGTACGAGCTTCCACGCCACGTTGTCCTTTCCTTGATAGTTGATCACTGTGGCCAAACATGTTATCTGTTATCATGACCCATCTGCTGAGAAGGATTGCCATCACGGTTTCACAGCCGCCTAATAGTATAATCGGGGCCTATCTCACGAGGTCCACGGCCGTAAATATTGTAGCCGTCCGTTCCATTAGGTCATGTTGATATGGGCCCTGGAGCCGCTGGGTTGTGGCTCGATATGTCTGGATATTGCAGGAGTTGATCGTTCAAATCAAAAAAAGCGCAGAGACGCCAAAGAGTGTCGTGAAATCTGCCAAATCGGGTGCTCACTGCTGGTACAGACGCATTTGAACATATCCGGATGGTCCCAGAGCCTAAACAATACGGAGAGAAAATTGAGTGGTTTGAGTTTTTGGGTATAGTCAACGGAGTTTGCATGACAGACATCAGAACAAAGACCATCACCCATGTGTTTATTGGGAGTGGTTTCACCGCAATTGTATAGCACGAGAGACTAAGCAATATTCTCGTGAACACCGATCCTCCGATGTCAGTCTTTTTTTGTGCAAAGGAGGCAGCTATGTATGCCGGCACAGACAACCCATGGAGATATCGTCGGGTATGTGTTTCAACTGTCAACCCGGGCTAACGCCGATGGGGCAGTACATTCCCGTACGCCCATTCTTTGAGAAATTACAATGACATCAGAAAACATGAAACTCCTCGGAGACATTGTAAGTAGCATGTAGGTATGAAGTTGAAGAAGCCCAACAATTAAAGCATAAAAACATGCGTTCTAAAAGCGGCGATGGCGTCGGACAATGCTCAATCGGTACCAGACGTTAAAATAAGCGTTAGAGGAGCATTGGTCCACGAGGAGAAGTCCAGGATAAAAGTTCTGAAGTAAAGGTAGCATAAAGGCACACTGTGACGAAATTACAAGCTGATTTAGCTGATGGGCGAGGCTTCTAGCGCAGGGCCTGTTCATTGATTGAACAGAAGGAAATTGAATTCGATGGCGTCGAACAACACAAACAAACAACACGTCCATCCGGACTTGGCGCGTCTGTGCCCTGCACCTGAGCAATTCTGACAGGTTTACGGTTCTCTGTTCCTTGACATGGCACATCCGTTCAATTCCTTCTGCTCGGGGGTACGGAGAGTATCCATGCGGCGGCATGTCATGAGTTCTTGTTGTCTGGTCTGAATCGCGAAATTGTCGCGGAATGACAGGGAAGGTCTGCCGCGAAGATCTGCGGTGTTGTTCCGACATTATAAAGATCTATATATTTATTATTTAGAAATGTACTTGACATAGCACGTCCTCTCCCCCTGTGCTCTTACTACCATGACCTTCGCTGTCCTCCGTGCCCTCCACACCATCCTCGCCGACGCCCTCGACGACATTGAGCGCATCTATTCTCCAGCGAAGGTGTCTCCGGAGCACAGTCCTTCCGCTCTGGATGATAAGGCATCGTACGCTTCTCCACCACCATCGCCATCGTTGCCTTTGGATTTCCCATCCCTTGATGCCCCATACGACCCCAACGACCCGGCTGAGCAACTCACGACACATCCTGAAGTCGTACAAGCCATCAACAAAATTGTGGCTGCCGCAGGACAGATGGCTACGGCGGTGCAGGCACCGTTTTACTCTCTGTGTGATGCATCGATGGGGGTACGTTCTATCCTCGTACTGTAATGGTTTCAATCGACAGTGCAATACGAATTCTTCTAGTATCATTTACCGTCGTGCATGAGACTTTTAGAAGCTTCACACACTGTGGAGATCCTCCGGGAGGCTGGCCCGAATGGTCTTCATGTAGATCTTATCTCTCAACGGAACGGCGTCGACAGCGGTAAACTAGGTGAATAGTGCATTCTTTCCCGCTCTTCGTCTATTTCCTCAAAAAACTTTCTTAGCACATATCTTACGTCTTCTAGCGACACATCATTTCATTCGCGAAAAGTCGCCAAATGTATTCACGATTAATCGAATATCATCTCTAATGGACACTGGTAAATCTTTCGAAGAGATCAAGCAGTGGGAGAGAGAAGGAAGGTGGGGCCTGCGCCACATTGTTCACATCCCCGCTGCACTTCTGATGATATGTCTTCTGCAAAGGCTTGAGATAAAGTATCAAAATACGAATGGCATTGCTGCTTTCGTGGGCATGTGGTATGTACTCAACTTTTAATGATGAATTTCTGTTTATTTTTACGACAGCTCGGACGAGCTCTTCAAATCCTCTGCTTATTTAACAGAAGCCTATCTTCAACGCACCCATCCTTCACGGTCACCATTTGGATATGCATTTGACACAGATGTGGGATTTTTTCCTTGGCTCGAGGGCGAAGGTGGGGATGGCAAACGGGGTATAGTGAACAAAGATAAGCTCAGAGTGGAACGATTTGGAAAAGCAATGTCAGGCACGGGTTCGTGGGAGGCGCCTGGGGCAGTTTTTGACGGTCAGTTTCTCATCGCGTTCTATTTTTTCGCTGAGACTTTCAAGTTTCCTTTCAATCTGTCGTTGACTTAGCTTGTCCCCCTTTCTTGCTGTTTCTCCCTGTGTCCTCATCCGTATTATTATTCTTAGCCTATATATGCATTTGAATATGTTTCTCTTATGGCTGTAGACGAAGTAATCCAAGACTAACCGCCACACGTTTGACAGGTTTCGACTGGCGTAATCTTCCTCGAGGAAGCATCATCGTAGATGTTGGGGGTGGAATAGGTTCTACCAGTATGCTGCTTGCCAATGCATTCTGTCGCTCAGGTGGTCGCAGGAAAGATAGCCCAGCTACGCCTCCTCCTCTCGGTTCACCGGGCCGAAAGCGAGAAGAAGACCTCAGTTTCAAATTCATCATACAGGATCGTCCAGTTGTTGTCGAAATGGGCGAGAAGGTAAGACCGAAGCTTTCCTTCTTGGTTCCTTTCGTTGAGCTGACAGCTTCTTTACTAGGCCTGGCGTGCTAAATGCCCGGAGTTGCTGGATTCGGGAATTGCACAATTTCAAGGTGAAGTTCTCTTTTCTTTGTGTGTGATTTCTACATAGTGCTGAAAGATGCCTACGGTAGTCCACGACTTCTTTACGATGCAACCGATCAGAAACGCAGCAGTGTTCTTTTTGCGTGTCATATTGCATGATTGGCCTGACGCGCTGGCACGTACTATTCTCCTTCGCCTGAGGGAGGCGGCAACTCCTGAAACGAAACTTATACTTGCGGACTTTGTTCTTCCCCTCGCGTGTGTGGACGTGGACGTAACTGATGATCACCTTGGGCACGGTGTTCTCGACGAAGTCGAGGGCGCCGAAAGTACACTTGCTCCCGCCCCTTTGTTAGCGAACTTAGGCAAGGCAAGTGCCAACGCATATTGGATGGATCTTACCGTAATTTTATTTCATCCTTCACGCTATATTGTTTCACTCTGACAAAATATATATTACAGATGCAAGTGACGTTCAATGCACAGGAACGGACTTTGAGGGAAACGACTGCTCTGGCTTTGTCGGCAGGATGGAAAGTAGTCAAGGTCACGCGAGCACCTGGTTCTTTGTTTGGGCATATCGTTGCAGTGCCAGCCTCTATCCCCTTACAATGCAGGGCCCGTTCAGGCAGTGGTTCGGCATTTTTGGATGTCTCGCCGACCGCCAAAGGTACACAAGCCAGGGAAATCACAGGTGGTAGGTCAAAACAGGAAATTGTCGACATGGAACGACCAAGCTCGAGGTGTGGCACCCCGACATTCGGCTCAAGAACAGACCTGCCCTCTATGCAGGAGGCAATGGCAAGGTTTGGTGGTGGTATCCCGAGATCGCGTGCTCCAGGACCCATGGCTAGGTATCGTCCAGTGCCACTACAGCCTAAAATATCGAAACTACCAACGGCGAACACGAGCCCAATGGGTCACCACCCTCCGCTAATAAAGAAGAAGCCTTCACCGTTAGCGCTCTCATCGCCCAAGCCGACTTCTCCCTCTCCTACTTCCCCACGTCTATCAAGTCCTCAGCCAGCAATGAAGCGCCGTATATCCCTAGCACAACTTCGGTCTCCCTCCCAGCAACAGGGGCTTGGTCCTCCCCTGCCCATTCTGCCTCGTGATCGCCAGATGCCGCCATCGCCTATGTCTCCTCGACACCCGTATTTTGCTCAGCATCCGTCGTGTCAGCCAGAATCAAATGCACAGCTCAAACATACTCCTACGTGCTCCTTGACGGCCGCTATTCCACCACCTCCATCGGTACCACAATCTCAGCACGCATCAGCGTCACCTCCCCCTCGTCCTCGTTCATTAACTCGTCCGAAATCCTTCGCTCACCTCTATCAAACTGCACAATCCCAAAGTACCAGTCCTGTTGGGAAATCCCGCTCACCCATACCTCCACTCCCGCCATTACGCCCCGGTTTATCGCCATCTACCTCATTGTCAGCACAAAGCCCTGCTCAAGCGCCGCCACCTCGTTTAGGCCCAATTCCACGCCGTGCATCGCATGCTCCAGCGCCTCAAGTAAGCAGTCTCAGGAAACGCTCGGGGACCGTCATCGGGCCACCAGTGGGTGCAGCAGGCATCGGCGGCGCCGTGAGCATGACTAGTCTCCTGGAGGCGGACACTGTCCGCGGGTCCGGTGGCGGAAGCCTGAATTTCGGAGGAATCTATACAAAAGAAGGGCAAAAGCCGGAGCCGGCAGCTCAGGTGAAGCCGAGCATACTGGCAGCTGCAGCACGAATCGAAGGAGGAGTGGTATCGCGGCTGACCTCACCTTGATAAATGAAGACTTTCGTAACAGTTGTCGACTAGCCTTGACATAGTTCGATTGCTGGGTTTTGTGGTGTCTACGCCACCTATACTTTAAGATCTGTTCCTGAGCCACTTTGATCCATATGGTTCTTTTTTTCGCCTTTAGCTCTTCAGTTCATTTTGGCTCGCGCCTCTTTTTTTATGAAGTCTATCTTGGATTCTGTGATGGGTTACCCTTGTCAGTCTTTTTATCGTGGACTTCGTTAAGACCCTACTGTCAATAGTACATGTCCTTGGTCCCTGTGAAATCAAATATAAAAGTTTGAATGGTCGTGCGCCATGGTATTCATAGTAAATATCAGTGCTTGGATAATCTTAGCTACTTGAACCTGAGCCGTATCGATGGTGTAACTTTAAGAGATGCCAGAGTTCGCAATGGTCTGGATCCATCGGGTCCGCTCGACAATTTATGGCTCTTTGACGTCTGCAGGCCATACCCTAGATTTTAACCTTGAAGCTTGACCATTTTGAACGTCGCATGAACTTCCGAGTCCGATGCGCATTTGCTCGTCCCAATTGCCCGTCCCAATTGCCCAGACTACGGCTTCAGCAACTTGTAGAAGTTCACATATTCTGATTTTCTAGGAGAACATCAAGAAAAGTAATTAAGTTAATGAGCTCTCATGCTTAGCATTCGGAAATTCAAGCTCTCCGTTTCGACTCTCTCCATATCGGTGTCATCGCCTGTGCGACGATGTTGACAGATTGTTCCACGGATTGACGAAGGACCACATCAGGAACGCTGTCTAGAACTCGTCGTGCACGCCACTTGTCAGGATGGAACAGTCGGTGGACTCGTTCTACGAGCTTTCCATACTCGTGGTGCAGCATTGTCTGACGGACATAGAGAAAGAACGCTTCGACCTTCTCCCATGTAACTGCATCTGCTTGGAAAGATGGCACAATTGGATTATCAAGTGTGGGCCATGGTATTCCCTCGAATGTCAGGGGACGCGTCTCAGGACGTATTCTGCTTTCGAACTCGTCGAGAACGAGAAGAAATCTCTTCAGCGCAGCAGATCGTTCCCATTTACAAAGGCTAGCATCCCTCTGACGACAACGTTCAATCTCATTTGCCAACGCATCCTTTCTAGCTTGCTCTCGAACGATGCGATCAGCAGCGTCCTTCTGGGACGCCATCCTCCTCGCTGCCTTCTTCTTTTCTTCCTCTACCTGCAACTCTAGCACCTTGATTCTGGATTGAGACACATCTAATTTACGTTTCCAGAGATCGCGGTCGATTTCCGCTTGCTCTAGTAATGAGTGCACTCTTTTTCTCTCCTCATCAAGGCTGTCTACATGAGGATGAGGAGTCACCTCCTTTGTTATCTGCGGTATTTGTTGTGTTTCAATACGACTGTTAAGGTCGTCCGTGGTATGAGACCCTGTCGCATCGAGTAGTGAAGGGCATGCGTGTACCTCTGCCCTGTGGTCAGCAATGTCTAGGTGTCTTGGAAGAACAGGGATTTCCATATCGGGGGAGGTCGACAGTTTCAAAATCTCAGGGGGAGATATGTTGGGAATCGGGCGAAAGTTCATCTTGGTGTAAGCCTTCTCAGCTGATACTTGTGTAAGTCGATTTTGATGAATTTGTCACAGAATTTGTCGTACCTTGAGCGATATTGGGAAATTCTATTTTAGCAGTTTGCGATCCATGCATTAGAAGACGACTCCATCCCTCCTTTGTAGGACAGAGAACCAGATATCCAGCGCTGAGAGTAATACGGGTCACGAGGCAATTCTTGAACATGGTCCAGAGATGATCATAATTTATGGTCGAGGGGAGGTTCGGTACAAATAAAACTGGCTCGTTGAGGTAGGTCCGAGGGCTTTCTGCCATGGTCTGCGCACTTGAGAACCGCTATGAGAGATAGCAAGCAGATAGATACAGCAATAATCGAATCAACAAGCCAGTAGACCACGAGTTGAAGGCGAGGCAGTCGAGTCTAAATACACACGTAAGGCCGACAGTCCTTGCCGAAGGCGGACGTAACATCTTTATCCGAACAAGTAACGGGGCAAGCACGTACAAGCTGGGACCTGCACATTGCTGACATTTATCGAGTAGTAAAGTAGTTAGTTGACGGATTGTGGGGTGATACTGATCTCCCGGTCAGCAATACTGTCATGTGTCGGGAAGCGAAATTTTCAGCCATTTTTTTCTCTAGCTCTATCCCTTGGGTGGCAAGTCTCCAGACTTTCAGGCCATCTAACTTTGTATCTAGTCTAGTACATAGCATTTTTTATAGAGTGATTTACAACATATGAGGGATGTCGGCCCATTACCGAGCGACAGATACCAAAAAAACGGGAAGTGAAATCGCTGTCACGGGTCACAGCCAAGTTACAGCCGACTTGCCAAATCATCCACCTCGTTGCTCGTTGTCGCTGGTCTCGGTCATCACTGGTCTCAATTAATGTCAGTTATGGTGGATACGTCCTACGAGGTAATGAAATAATGCTTTTCCGAGGAAAGTCATTATAATACAAGCTACGTGAGGATATGAAGCCACAACTCGAGTACTGTGGCATAGATGACGGATTGGCAAGGAGCTGAGCAGGATAAAAGTGATTTAGAGAAGAAGAATGTGTAGGAGGTATAGGTGGAAGGAGAGCATGAGGTAACGTTGGTGGCACAGAATATAACAGAACAGGTACAGAGGATGCCGGCTCAGCCGTAGGTGAAGCTTTAACAGCATGCTCTCTGTTGTCCAGACAGAAAGATATCCACTTCCTTGAGCTTTCTGCTTCATGCTATGCCTCGGAAAATTAGATTTAAGACACTACATATATATCAAAGAATTTGGGATAGTCAGATTTTCCATTCTTTCTGCTGATTCATCTCATCGAGCTCTCTATAGTTATGAAACTCCCTCACATTTCATGCTTGTGCATTTTCTACAGCTTAACAGCTTCAATTTCTATAATATTGGTGTGGGGCCTTCTTCATATATACCATGCCCATCCATGGTTTTTTCTGGAAGTTGGAAAGAGAGCAGATGGAGCTGTAGAAAGCTGATTTCACATAGCGGACCCATTCCACATTGCGACACATGACAGTACAGTGAATGACAGTCAGGAAACTTGACACTGCCGAAACTCGGCTTCACAAGCTAGTGTGACGATCTGACCGTTTTAGACATCCAAGGTCGTTCAACACAATCATCACCCCACATTCTGCGAAAGTGACAAAGTCCGATCTTTGAAAGGTGTCGTCGATGTTATGATGCGCATAGCTTCAAAATCGGTTTGAAATAGTATTGAGACGGGACGGAACGTAGTACATATTGGCACAATATTCGGAAAAAGAGTGTTTATCGAATATGAAACCTAAGGCGCCTAAATAAACGATGAAAATGGTTAAACCTTGACTTTCGACTGTTTCCAGATTGGTGTCATTGCCTGAGAAACAATGTTGCCGGCCGACTGCAACAACTTCCGGACATCCAAATCTTGAACGCTGTCCAAAAGTCGCCGAGAGCCCCACTTGTCCGGGTGAAACAGCCGGTGAACTTTTTCCACGAGTTTGTTGTACTGATTAACGGAGTGGGTCATCTTAAAATGCGCAAAAAACTTCTCGACTGCTTCCCATGTGATGTCCTCCGTACATAAGGTCATTGACAAATTGGAATCATCATAGAAGATGGGGCAAAGGATAGGCCAGGGGACATTTGCAAACATGAGGGGCTGATTATCCGAGAACCTCAGTGTTTCAAACTCTACGAGGAGGAGGTTGAATCGTTCGAGGGCGATACCATTATTCCAGGGCCTTACACGACAACAGTACGCCATGTCTCTTTTGCGACATCGTTCAAATTCGGAAATCGTAGCAGCTTCCCAAGCTCTTTGTCGGGCTTTCTCTTCGGCTTCGCGTTTCATCCGAACGTCTTCCTCTTTCGCTTTTCGAGCTGCCTCTTCGCGCTGTTGTTCCGCCTTCGCCCTTTCCCTCTCCTTTTCTTGTTCCACGATCTCGCGTAACCTACGCCCCATTTCTTTGACTTCCTTGTTCCGCGCATCCTCGGCGTTCTGATATTCCTGTTTCTTTTTCTCTTTATCCCGTTTTGCTTCGGCTCGGACAGGACAATCAAGCTCGAGGATTTTGCAGCGGGATTCAGAGACCTCGAACTTGCGTCGCCAATCATCGCGGTCGTGTTCTACTTGTTCCAATTGTCGCTGTAACTCCTCCTTTTCCCTGATGATAGTATCGCATTGAGCTTCAAGTGTGTTGGAGAGTAATGTGTACTGGGATTCTATGGCTGTGTATTGTTCCTTCAACGACTTGTTTCGAGCACGTAAGCAATCGGTCTCGACCTATTGACAGATGCCTCATACTTCAAATTCTTTCTTCAAGGCGGTTCTCGCTGTCTTCAACTCGTCCCTCTCTTGTTCAAGCATTTCCAGGTTCTCTTTCATGCTCTGGATCTCTTTCCTATGGGTTTCGGCCACCTTTGCGAGCTGTTCATTGAGATGCACCATGTTTTTGAGCAGAGTCTCGGTGAGTACTCCTTGGCTGGGTTCTTCCTTCAGATGACTGGTAGGTGGGTCATTTGATGAAGCATCGTCGTTGTTGCATGTTGAGGTGTCAGATGGAACGTGTGAGATGGGTTCCTTCAGAGATCGTGAGTGCATCTCAAACAATCTATTTACCACACTCACTGGAACGGGTTCACTGCAGTGTAAATTTCGTTCAGGAGGTCGTGTTCCAACCGTCGTCTTCAACTCTGAATAACAAACAACGATAGTTCTAGAAAGCCAGTCGCTCCTGTTATGCTTTCGGATAGCATAAGCCGCTTCGCAAAAGTAAGTAATCAATGATAGACAAATATGATGCCTGAACCGAACCTTCCTCTGCCGATGAAAATGAGACAAAGCCGTAGCATCTGCTTCGGCCAGCGCGATATACCACATACGCGCTAACATCGAGACAGATAATCAACAGAGATCGAATGGATGACGAATTTGGAACCGAACCTGGTCACAGAGCCACACTAGGAGAGGAAGGAAATCAGAGAACAGAAGGGATCTAAAATACAGGGGATGTACATCGCTGAAATGCTCCTTCAGTGATACAGAATTGACATCGGGACTCAAATGCTGGAGATTTTCATTGGGCCATAGCATCTCTAATTCGAAGGCAACTCACTGTACAGAATAATTTACAAGGATCAAAAGCACGAAGGACAAGCCTGGAAAGTCGAGAAGGAGCATTGTTCAAGGCCGCCTCCGCAGTTTTTGCATCATCTTCAGTCCAGAATTGGACAATAGCGCCGAGGTCACTGACGTGAGCGGAGGCGAGGTCTCCAAAAGGATGTATCATCGTATAGAGTTCTGCGCTGGTAAAATGCGACGAAGTTTTGACAAGTCTTGGGTTACCCTGAGGGATGGGTAACAGTGCATCTGGGGATGCCGAGATTTTCAAAATCTGAGGCGGAGAGATGTTTGGTATCGGGCGAAGATTGGCCAAAGCAAATGCTTTCCGAGCTTTGGAAAGAAATGAGAAGCTGAGCATAGGAAAAGATGCAGCGACTAAACCTTCTGTGATACTTGAAAAAGTAATCTGTGCAGTTCGAGAAATAGGTTTACGAACTTTTCCTTTTTTTTTGATCAAAAACGAGATCCGGGTGCCCACAAGGCCGCCCAATGCTTCTTTGAACGTTTGCTCCAAGGTGGAGACATCAACGTTGGGAGAGAGATCTCGAACATAGAGGGTGGGGTTGGAGATATACGTGTATGTAGGTTCTGCGCCCATGGATGAATGTGCAGAAAGGGAACTTAAAATCGAAGGTTCTGCGCCCATGGATGAATGTGCAGAAAGGGAACTTAAAATCGAAGGTCAAAAACACTTCTTCGATATGAACTCAGCGAGCCCGTGATGATGAACACCGGATCAACTGCTTCTGAAGAAATTCGAGGCAGTTCATCTAGGCTCTCAAAAATGGCAGAGAAATTGTTCACCAGATTTCACGTATGGCATCCACCATTTCCGAGTTCTCCAGACCGAAGATCATCACCAGAGCCTTCAAAAACTAATTCTGCCGAGATGGTCACTAGAAACAATATTTTCGGAAACTGACTAAATTCTGCCCTTGGATCTTTTCCAAAGTGGTGTTACGGCTTGGGCAACAACATTACCAGCTGACTCCAAAGATTTCCGAAAGTCTGGATCTTGAACGCTGTCTAAGATCCGGCGAGACCTCCACTTGTCGGGATGAAACATTCTGTGGACCCTCTCAACAAGTACGTTGTAGTATTCAACTTGATATGCCTTTGCGATATAGGAAAAGAACTTCTGCCCAGGTGACATCTTCTGCACGGAATCCAAAGACGAGTGATTGTGAATGATAGAAGATCGGATATAACGTGGGCCATGGTATGTTCTCGAACATGAGAGGCTGTTGTTCTGAAAACGTACGTGCTTCAAATTCTCCCACTAGGTGGTGGAATCGTTCAAGGGCGATACCAGTATTCCAAGGTCTTCTAGAAATGAAACGATAGTCTCTGGCGTAACATTGGTACAATTCGGCATGCGTAGCAGCTTTCCAGGCGGCTTGCCGAGCTTGTTCCTTGGGAATTTTCACGTCGCGTTTCTTTCGGTCTTCTTCCTCGCGTTTCTTTCGCGCAGCGTCTTCTTGCTCCCCTTTCAATCTCTTTTCCCTTTCCCTCTCCCTTCTCCTCTCCTTCTCTTTTTCCCTCCCTTTTGCTTTTTCCCTCTCTTGCTCCTTTTTCCTCTCCCTTTCCTTTTCCCTCTCCCTCTCCCGCTCCTGTTCCTTTTCCTTCATTTCGTGCACCTTGTGTTCTGACTCCTTGAGCTCTGCCTGCCTCCTTTGCTCCGCCCTCTCTGCTTCCTCTTTCCTCCCTTTCTCCTTCCTCGCTTCTTCCCAGCGAAAATGACGTCTTTCCATTTCCAAAATCTTGCATCGAGACTCAGCGACATCGAACTTGCGTTGCCAATTATCGCGGTCGTGTACGATCTTCTCTCGCTCTTCGATCGCGGAATTCAGTCGGGTAGCTAATAAACTGTAGCGTATTGTGTGTTCATCGTCCATGGATATGTATCGATCTTTCATTGATTGGCTTTCCGCGAGCAAGGCATCGATTTCAGCCCGCTGACTAGTAGCTCTCTGTCCGAAATCGATCTCCGTGGCGAATAGAACTGATTTCAAGTCTTGCTTTTCTCGTTCGAGCATCGTAATGTTTCCCTTCATAGCCTCGATTTCGATCCAGTGACACTGTGTCGCGGTTGTAAGTTGCGTCTTAAGAGAGCCGATTTCTTTAAGAAGGGTTTCAACGAGCAAGTCATTGGGGGCAGATGCCGAAACTGGGTCCTTGGAGTATTGTAAATGTTAAATTTGAAGATGACTTGCGCAATGCACTTACTGAGAACGATCCGCGACCCTCCTGGTTTTCTTCCTTCATCTGACGAATATCATCTTCGAGTCGTGTTTTCTCATGTTCAAGTTCCTTCTCCTCCTTCCTCCATGCCTCGCTCTCCCAGAGGCGGGTCGCTTCTTGTAGATTTGCTTCGTGTTTATCATCCTGTAGAGATTGAATTTGGCATCTATCGAGCTATATTTTGCGTCGTTTATCTTCGATAAACTGCTCTAGCGCTACGACTTGTTTTTTGTGTCGTTGTACAAGATCCCGTAAGTATTTCGATTTGGCAGCCAGGGATGCTACAAGGTCGTCTCGTTCCTTTCTTATATCCTGCACAACTTTCTTTTGTCCGTCCACTCGAGTCCTAAGTGCGTCAAGTTCAGGCTGAGTCTCGCGCCTTGCCAATTTGATGGCCGCACTTTGGGTGTTCCTGAGATCATCGCACTCGAGTATCACAGTGTAAAAAGCACGCAAGATGTCCTTATACGACATCGTTGTTGGTGTAGTGTTTTCGACTTTTTGGAAAGAAAATTCCGCGCTGGGTCCAAGAACAGAAGGTTCCACGGCTTCCATCGCAATCAATGCTATGTGGTTGCTTGAATGAGATTGAATTGACCATGTACATACCACTCACCCATGAGGGGCGTTTGAATGCCACAAACCCATGAGTCGTCACAACATCCACGCTGCTGAGTCGTTAGTAAAGTTCATTGGAGGGTTTCTCAATGGCGTGCTTACCCAACTATTGAGCCGACGTCTAACTTTGTCAATGAGATCAGTATATGAGACACGCGAATTTTGATATAAATCACCTTCTCGAAGAGCATCTTCAATGTCTCCTTCGTAATTCCAGGACCTAGATTCTGTGTCGTATGGATCACTATATTGTTTATATGTCGGTGGGTCCCCACGTACAGTGCATATCAACTTGCTGGGTTCGCACGACAGGAACTCCAGTCCTGCTAGGCAAGATTCAACTGCATGAGCCCCTGCTTCATCCTTAAAATGAAGAATTCCTTGAGTTTCATATTCCACAGGACCAAACGGTCGAATGCAATCATAGAGCTCCGAAGCACTTATTCCCTGTGGAAGGTGCCTAACTATCCGACCCGCATAGGGCATAGATTGGGCTAGAAGACGCGTCTTAGAAAGCATCAGTCGTGCTTCTGGTACAACTCCAGGAATATGACATAATTGTACAGTGGCGAACGCTTTCTCGGCTAGTCGATTGAAGAAAAGGAAGAATAAGTCACTTGTAGAGAGTGCCAGTCGAAATAGACTTCACCTTCGGCCGTCGACATGAACTCGATTGTTGCAACCGGGCAGATGGCCTGTTCCGATGTAGAATTATCTTGATAAAGGCTGGCAGAAACAATCATGTTGTACTGTCTAAAAGCTTGTTCAATGTGGAGTTGGCTGATATTCGCGGGGAGATTATGGGCGTAGAGAACGGTGCAATCCTCATACATGGTCTTGTACTGGAACTTGAAGTCTGTTCTGACAATGATAGAGCGCGTTGAATACTCGTGGCCAGAAATCACTGACAATGTTGCCTGTAACACGCTCTTCCACGACAAAGGAATTTCTAGGACTTACTTAGTAAGTAAAAGAAACATCATGAAATCTTCGGCACGAGGCGCAATCGCGTTTCTTTCAAGGCGGGACGAGGCTGAATCATAGTCAAAAGAATACAAGAATCATGGTAGCATGCCATATATCATAGCTGTGTGCAGCGGTCCTTCCTTGTTGCCCTGGTCCCGCATCGAAAACAAAGGCAGTCAAGTCCATTTTGTCTTCTGTGCTGGTGAAAAGCACGTGGAGAATAATGACTGTGACCTGACGCGTCCGTCATGATTGTCGTGGACCATTTAGGCAACGGACGGTTCCATCCCCACCACTCTCCTGGCCTTTCGGAATGGCACCGCAATCTCTCAAGGGGAAAGGAAAGGTCCCATTATCCACTGTTAACTTGTTGAAATTCGAGACGGGGTCTTCAAATGCATCAACTTCGCAAAGATTTGATCCTTTGACTGCAGTACTTCTTTCCTCTGGCTCTGATAGCTATTTCAAAACTGAAGTCTTAGCTAGTTTAATTCTCAAAGCTTGTTCACTGCTTCTCAACACTCACTCAACTCATCTCAGATTTCTTGCAAAGGCAAGGCAAAAGCCAGCGTGAAGGATGCGGTCTATACATCATCCAGGGCAGAAGAAGATAAAACTAGTATGTTTGAGACATTAATTATCTTTATAATCTTTTCTAACACGTTTCCGTTCATAGATGACACGATGTGGGTTGATATATATGAACCAACGACAGAAGTTAGTGTTCTGATTTTGTCAGAATAGTTCTATGACCCCACATAGGCAGAATTAGCAGTGCACAAGCGAAAAGTGGAAGACGTGCGGCGATGGCTACTGGAGGCCTTCGAGGGCGGACCTTCTGGTCATCTGAAGAAATATCGGGTAAAGGCCTTCCTCGTGTTGAACCTCTCGTCGGCTATTGATCACGTATGACAGCGAATCCTTGCGTTAACTGGCCCAGCTGGTACGGGAAAGACTGCAACACTTCGCGTTCTTGCTCAAGAAATGAAATTTGATATCATGGAGTGGAAGAATTCGATTGGGGGAAACAACACAATGTTCGGTTCGAAAATGTCACTCTCCATCCTGGGAAATTTACTGAGTATGTTGTGTCCTTCAGATAATCTAAACGACGGAAGTTCTTCGTCTGGCTACCCATACTACGACGGCGAAAGCCTTTTTGCGAAGTTCGAAGCCTTCCTGAACCGAGCATCGGCCTGCCACAATCTGTTCTCCGATTCGATTTCTAATGTCCCGGGTTCTGCATCGCAATCGTCGCAATCTTCTGTTGCTTCCAACCGCCATGTTATTCTCCTTGAAGACTTACCAAATCTTCTACACCCTACAATACAATCTCAATTCCATTCCGTTCTCCAGGCTCTCGTGACGCTCCCCGTATCAAACCCTCCCGTCCCTGTGATTGTTATTATTAGTGATGCTGGTGTACGAGGTGAAGCTACCGACGAGCGAATGGCTGGTGGGGGTTGGATGAAAGAAAAAGAAGGAATAATGGATGTCAGAACCGTATTTCCGAGGGAACTTTTAGGTGGACCGTTCGTTACTCAAATAAGGTACCGTATTCCTTATCTTATTCAAGAGTACTGACTCATGAGCTTTCACAGTTTCAATCCGATTGCCCCGACTCTCCTCACAAGAGCACTCAAAGCCCTGGTGGATACTCACTTCTCAGAATCTTCGCGCTCGCCGCCAACAAGAGAAGTACTTGACGCTATCGTCGAGTCAGCAAACGGAGATATCAGAAGTGCCATAATGGCGCTTCAGTTCGCCTGTGTTGTAGAGATGACTGGTAAGACTCGGAAAAAGAAAGTAAACGACAAGGGTAACATGACCGTGCTGGAGTCTGTAACAAGACGAGAACAAAGTCTTGTCCTGTTTCACTTGCTTGGCAAAGTTTTGTACAACAAGCGTCAGTACCCTTCGTTTCTTTTCGTTTACGCTATCAACGTGCGTTTATCCTGTAGGAAAAGGAGATCCTCTTAGCTACTCTGCTAGTGCAAAAGATGTACAAAAGGAGAAAATGGCTGATGCCCAACTTAAGGATCCCCAAAAACTTCCTCCTGATCTCAGGGATCACGAAAGAAGAGCAAGCAGGATCGACGTTGATGTAGGGGCAAATTTGAATCTGAGATAGCACGGGCTAATATTGACGGAACTCTTAACAGGCACTTTATGCTGACTCACCCATCGATTCATCCCTATTTTCATTATATATTCATCAAAATTATCCACAGTTCTGTGACGATATAGAACAATGCGATGGTGTAGTCGACTGGTTGAGCTGGGTTGACTCCAGTGGCGGCGATACGGTGAGAAATTTCCGATTTCGCTTCATCTTCGTCATGTTAAATTTACGTCCAGTGGTACCAAGCAAATCCTCATCAATTCCACCTTCTAACTCTAGGGACGATACACTCACTGCCGTCTCCCGTTGCTCGTCGTTCACAAACAATTACAAAACCTGTATTCTTTGACTGCTTACAAAGGGAGAAAAATGCATGGGAAGGTGTGAGAGATGCACGTGGTTGGGCGTTAGGTGACGGAACCGGTCAAGTAGGTTGTCTACCCGCTACCATTTTTTGGAGGAGCGCCAGCTGACTCCGAATGTGATAGACCAATCTACGAAGCGGATGGAGCCACATCCAGGTCGCCACGGAACTGGGTGGTGTACTGAATGCTCGAGATCAGGTGGCAGGAGGGTTTCTATCACGTCCACCGATTTCTCACCGGCTATTTTCGAGTCTCAGATTTTCATTTGGGTCCCAGTTTGGGTTAATGCAAAGCCTTGATGAAAAGGAAGTGAATGTTACACGGGTGGACACTGAGGACGATACTAGTCTTTGGCTGCCTCGGCGCGATGTGGAGAAGGATGATGGATGGTTAGAGAGCGATGATATTGAAGAGTTTTAATCGTCTACTTTATGCTTTCTGTTCGTTTCTGACTGAAAGCAGGCTTCCGATCTTTTGTCATGTCGCATTTTCCGTGATTCCACCGCGTACTCATCAAGGCCAAGCAGGGAGCGGTATGTCCTGTGCGTCTCCATTCGTTGGCGTGTACGACTTGTACGGAAGCCTCTCTTCCATCATCTAAAGCCTGAGATGATCTTACACAAACGGTTTTGCGACGGGGCCACGTCGATCGCCTGCTCAATACTGTACTTTTCAAAGAGCGTGAATATGTATCTTCTGAGTAGGATGTCCTTTCAAGAAACTTTGCGCTATATTTTGTCAACCTTTCACAGTGTGAGAGTAGAAGGACCAGTCATCAATGCTCAATAATGTCCAAACTAGTGTTCATGTGATAGCCCGCCATATGGATGCATATTATACCAGGTTTGTACTGCAAACCGTTTGAATATTATGATTACTATTGACACTATTATCATAATAATACAGACCAAGTGCAGCTAAACTATTTGAGTGGTTGCAAGGGTAGGACATGACAATACGTTTCTTGACTACGCTCACGAGGCCAGATGGAGCTAAGTGCGATCAGAAAATTCCGTCGACAAATCAAAACAGTTTTGTACGGCTGGAATACACTCAACAAAGAGACTGAAAAGGGTTTTGACACACCTGCTGAATGGCTCTTGACGGAGTTTCAGTGTCACAAGTTCCCATGATGCATAACGAGCACGGTTTTCTCTGATTTCGTCCACGAATAGCCTCTACAATTACAATCAAAATGTAGAATTATTTGATTTGAGGAAAATACACCTACAAATCGGTGGTCTCTGATAAGTTCAGGATTACGAGTGTTAAGACCCCTCCTACAAATACGAGTAGGGACAATGTCGTCGAACGCGAGATCAAGAAGTGCAAGCCGAGGGATCCTTGTAGCGAGCAGCTCGAGAAGAGCAGGAGTGAGATTCTTGACCTTAAGATGAAGCTGCTTGAGCTTATGTGAATAGTCATAGGCGCGCAGAGCATCGAGGATCGCTTTGACCTCGCTGTAGGTCAAAGCCCGCTCTGTAAGAGTCAAAGATTCGAGCGAGTGTAGTTCGAGAAATCTCATCAAAGGCCCTAGGTCCGTCCTAATTGGTCGGATTGCAAGGTGAAGATCATGGAGATGAGGGTAAGGGGTATTCAGACGTGCGAGGATATCACGTATCCAGAATTTGGAATCCGGGTCTGCAGGGGAGTCGAAAGGCGAACAACGACTAGTGCTGAGGCGCAGACGATTGAGAGTATGGTGGTGTTTGTTGAGAAATTTTACAACCTCATCGGGAGACGAAAGGTGAATAACGTCAAATGGAATGGAAAGGGAAAAACTACGCATATGAGGGAAGGTCCCAAGCATTCTGAAGAAGCGATCAAGTTTGAGCGATCGAGAAGGTACGCGGGAAGATATAGACAACGACTCAAGGCTCCCAAGAAGGTTATTGACAAACACAACGAACGAATCGAAGACACGATCAATTTCCTCCTCCGACTTCTTCTGCGTACACAAGTCAACGCTTAGAGACTCCAGACTCGGCAGTTGAATAGATGGAAGAGTGTGCAATAATTCCGGGGGCACGTTGAGCGCAAGACTGCGAAGATTATATTTGATGCATGAGAGGACAGGAGAGAGAAAAGCGCGGTATAGTTCCGGGTGATAGGCACGATCGTCCTTCCATCCCAGAGAGTATCGATGAAGATTTGGCATGGCAGAGATAGCGTCGGTAATACGTCGTATATCTTTCTTTAATCGTTTCTGGACTCGCTGCTTTAATTGACGATCGACAAGTGTAGGGTCGAAGAAACGGCCAATGAAAGTACACAGGCTTGTGTCTTGTTTGAACATAGGCTTCCGAGACGGCTGGATCATCCATGGGTCTATATTGACTTCATGGACGAAAGCTCCCTGGCTAGGGTCACTAAAGTTTCCCAAGTCAGATCGTTACATAGAATCATTGCTTATCGTGAATGACATGCCTAAGATGTCGCAACAGTCGTTTCGTGTGCTTGTCGTGTTTGGAGAACGTCAGGGCTTCGTATCGAGCAGCAATGGAAATTTTCAAGAAGCTGCGATTGACGCCATAGAGATTTTCGACGACGTCACGAGGGAGAAAGGTAGAGATATGGAACCAGACATCATAGGGAATCCTTTCGACTACTGTACCCATCTGGATAGGAGAACTTGAATATGTTCAGCGAGAACGATTCTTCATGACTAATGCTTCGCAGCGTTTAAATAGAGGTCAAAGCTGTGCTATGCACGTTCTTGACTCGTGTTTCTCTGGATCTGATCTCCAACGAAATAGTACGCATCCTCAAGTCGCAATGTTTGACAACACGCGGCGATGCGTAGTTGAAAAGTCTAGAAAAACAACTTTGTCGAGGCTGTGCTGCGCACGTTCTTAACCCGTGTTCCTTGATATCGAATACTCTACAAGTCCTCACGTCGCGACAGCCCGGGGCCGAAGGTGTCATTGAAAAGGGACAGGGTAGGAAGAAGATTCAATATCTGTGTGACACCTTCAGGACGAGTAATTTGTCAAATGGTGTACACCGACGCCAGAATCTCCTTTCAATCTATACAACCAAAACGGTCTTTGTGAACAAACATGAGAGACACATACCTCTATCAATCGTTGCCGTTCCCCATACAAAAGACCTTGTAATCGTAAAGACCGTTTTCCATAAAAAGAAAACGGAATTCTTGAGCTAACTTGCCAATCAAAGGAGTCGGAAGATGCCTAAGAGAACAAGTTCAGACCCAATTACTTAGGACATCCTACTTAAGTAGTGCCACATGGGTGACGTTCGCGGGATTTGTCATTTGAGCGCCGTCCACGTGGTCAAAGTCCGACCTTTACGAGTGGAGTCACGGATAACCTGTGCCATCGGAACCATTGTAAGGAGAAAATACGATTGAAGCTGCGATTGCAAGGCTGTGCCATGCTGCGGTCGAGGGGTCTATCTTGGCAGCACATGGTCGTTCTTGATTAAGCAAAATCAGAGATAACGATCGGGTATATTGCGACAGCAGCGATTAAGCAAAATATACGATATCTCAGACTGTAAGTGTAAGTCATAATAGACGAGAAGAAATCAAACGCGAAGCCCTTGCTAACCACGGGTTACCATTTCAATACTATGGAGCTCGCTTTCCGTGTTGTCCGGATCTACTGTTAACCCCGACTTGCTTCCCACCACAAAAATTTGGAGTCATAATCTTCTACTGAGCACAGCTTTCGAACCAGTTTGTTGGAACTTCAACTTATACATACATCTTCAAGGAATGTCAGTTTCCCAGAAGAACAAGAGCGCGATTTTTGCCGGAGGGTTTGGGAGGATAGCCAGCATTCGAGAGGGGTTGAATGGCAAGGGATCTGAGCAATTTTTTCCCGAAATAGCCAGCATTCAAGAAAGGCCAGATTGCGAGGGGGGACTTGCTGTGTTGAATACGAAGAAGAAATTGTTGATCTGAGAGACCCTCCAGATGTCGGAAACCATTCCATGTCACGAGAAACATCAAGGTCGATTCATGAAAGTTCTTGATTAATTACATAATGCCGAGGGAGCACTCACCAATGCGCACATTTCGAAAATTTGATCTTCTTGACCTGCTCGTGCCCCCTTTGGCCTTGTCATCCCAGGAAAAGTTCAAAAGAATGAGAATAAACATACGAGGAAAGCCAGCTTCCTCGCTTTTTTGTCAAAAGAATGAACGCATCAGAAATACTCAATTCTCGATTCAGTTCATATTTCCCCCCATATGGTCATTTGAAATTGTCCGTGAATTACGAATGAAGAATTGGGATGTACTGAGTTCGCGATGTTAGTTCGGCGTGCTTCTGGAGCTCATCGGCTTTTCGGCAGCATATCAGAGGGTGAAACTCAAAAATGCGAACCGAACGAGCTGAAAAAAGAAGAATCGAGCTTGCAAGCGCCGCGGGTCAAAGAAATGATCCGGGAGACGTGAATACAGCGTGACAAGCCGTGACTCGACGCATACGTGACGCAGCGCGTTGCCAAATTGGTCTGACAGAGCAACCTCATAATATCATGTCCACTGCAGAAGCACGTTCTGCGCATGCGCGTGCTATTCTAGGGTCAGAGCTTCATGACCGGCTACCAAATACCAAAGTTTTGCTTGTGGGCGCGGGAGGCATTGGATGTGAACTGTGTAAGTCACTCGCTTTTTGCATTTTGAGTCGAAATTGAGAGGAATTCAGTGAAGAATATTGTCCTCGTTGGCTTCGGACAAATAACTCTGCTGGATCTGGATACGATTGACCTATCCAATCTCAATCGACAATTTTTATTCAGAAAAAAGGACGTCAAACAAAGCAAAGCACTGGTGAGTATTTCGTGGGGCAATTGTTGATCATGGGACGGCCCTGCGGTTTTGATTCCTCACATTCATCGTCTCTTCCTTTCCCTCTCTCTTCTTCTCCGCGAAACCCTATTCATTCCGCCTGTCGTTCCCTCATCGCTATTCTCTCAGTACGGCAACAGGCAGAACGAGAACATCGTCGTGGGTTTACATGTGCAGCGAGGAGATCCTTTTCCCCCGAGCGGGCTAATGATGAGTGTTAGATGAGATGGAGAGGGAAATGGATATAATTAGGTTGAAGCTGACTTTATTTTCGTTGAGCTCGTTCATATTGTATTTTCTCTGGGCGTAATGTATATTCTAACGTTCTTCAAGACAGCTGCACAAACAGTAGCACCCTTCAATCCCAACGTTAAGCTAAATCCCATCCACGGGAATATCAAAGAACCGCAATACGATGTCCCTTGGTTCCAGCAATTTGATATCGTTCTCAATGCATTGGATAATCTTGGTCAGTACATGTCTTGGACTTTATCATTGATTCTGCTCTGCTGACAATACACAGATGCACGGAGACATGTCAACAAGATGTGCATGGCTGCACAAATCCCACTCGTAGAATCAGGCACAGCAGGTTACCTAGGCCAGGTCCAGCCTCTACTCAAGGTTGGTTCCACCATTCTATTTGACAACGTAGACTGATTTTTTTTCAGGATCATACTGAATGCTTTGACTGTATCCCAAAACCAACACCCAAAACATTCCCAGTGTGCACGATACGTTCAACTCCAAGTCAGCCAATCCACTGCATTGTGTGGAGTAAGAGTTATCTCTTGGGGTAACGTAGAAATTCCATGTCAGTTGTGGTCTCTCCTTATACATGAATAGGCAATTGTTCGGCGAAGATGAGGATGCAATTGGAGAGCTTGAAGCTGCAGAACAAGAGGGAGAGAATGGTACCCCCTTCAACTTGAGTTCTTTCATATCCTTACCCCATCTCAGCCCAAGAGATTGCCACACTACGTAAAGAAGCTCAGGCATTCAACAACGTGCGAACTGCCCTTCTCTCAACGTCTCCTGACGTCTATGAGAACGCCGCCAAGCTCGCTTTTCAAAAGGTGCGCATTATCTGGTACAGCCTTGGTTGGTGTAACCGACCCTTATTTACAGGTTTTCAATGCCGATATCAACAATCTCCTGATCATGACTGACATGTGGAAATCTCGGACCCCGCCAGTGTCTCTTGACTTCGACGCGATCTTAAACGGGACTTTCGTACTCAGAGGCGAAGGTACTTCAAAGAATGGAGTTGTGGCTACTGATCAAGCAGACCAGAGTGAGATTGGTGGTGTCAATGGAAATGTAAGTATGGCCTCAAGTAGTGCGACCCTTAAGGATCAGAAGGCCTTGTCATTGAAAGACAACGTCGAGCTATTCGTTGATAGGTCAGTCGATGATTTTACTTCCTCAGATCTAACTGATTGTCATGTAGCACGAACCGATTAGCCTCTCGTCTACGAAGCGGTAACGAGACGACAATCTCTTTCGATAAAGATGATGACGACACACTTGACTTCGTCACTGCTGCATCGAATCTACGGTCCGCGGCATATGGTATCAACAGACAAACTCGCTGGGAAGTGAAAGGTATATATATATATATATATACCTGGTCGTTCTCGTACGGCACTTACTGAAGCACACGCAGAAATGGCTGGTAACATCATACCAGCTATTGCTACCACAAATGCCATAGTCTCAGGCCTAATTGTACTTCAAGCACTGCATCTTCTGCGACGCAATTACTCGGCCTTGCGTAACGTCCATCTGCAGTACAAACCCGCTGTACCCCTCAGTACCATCACTTTATCAAAACCAAACCCTGGATGTGGGGTGTGTCAGGACACGTACACATTGGTATTGTGCGATCCTAGTCGTGCCCTACTCGGAGACATTGTCAAAGGTGTCCTGGGTGCAAATAATGGTCGGGAAGTCAGTGTATACGAAGACAAGAGAGTGCTAAGTGATCCAGACTGGGACGACAACTTAGAACGGACACTGGAGAGCCTGAATGTCGCACGCGGGAAGTTCTTGTCAATTGTTGATGAGGAAGGTGAATGGAGAACCATCACGGTTGGACTCAGTGAATTGCCGTACGTGCCCACCTCAAGTTTGTGAAGGTCACTCATCGTATCAACTTACATTTAGCCCCGATCATCCCGTCGATGCCCCACCTTACGTCCTTCCATCACCTCTCCCTCAGCTATCCAAGATGCCAAAATTACCGCCTGCAGAACCAGTGCCTGCCTCTCCAGAACGTACCTCGAAGAAACGCGCGCTACCTATTGATATGGATGCCGACATCATTGATCTAGCACCTACCCCGAAACGTCTAAAGCCCGACCAAAATGGAGCTGCGAAAAGCCAAGAAAGCCCAAGTAAACGACGTAGGTTAGAGGAAGAAGGTCTGCTAGTCGTGGATGGGCCCGGGGAGCTTGCTGATATCATCGTCATCGACTGAGAGTTATTCGTACACATGCGAAGAGTGTTGTAGTGTAATAGTGGAGAGGGTGTGCTGTCAGTTGACTATACCTATAATGACCCGAATAATCGTAACATATTGCGGAGTCTGTTAAGGATAGTTTTCAAATGGCCTGTGACCTTTTCCTGGTTGCGACTTTAACTTGCGTATCACATATTCGAGTTTTCATAGTTCGGGACACCGAACCTGCGGCTGTCTCTTCTTCTACCATCATTTTCTCCTGCAGGCTACTGTTTTATGCACAAGTAATCTGCTGGTTGGTTTCGTGCCTACAGCTTTTAAAAAGTGCACACGGAAGAAAAGACTGCATTCTGAACCGTGTAGGTTCGAACCTAGTACACCTTCAAGCACTGTAAGAAGACCGCTGGCAGTGAAGCCAGACTGCAGCAGTGATTATATTACAGCTTATAAATGGCACGATCTGGATCACCTATATCCTGGTTCTATATATACAGTTCCACGGTCGGTGCATCAAATTGAGCTGTTGTAAATTGCAGGCTTACAAAGCCTGGTGGTAACATTTACGTGACTCTCTTGTACTAGCTCTCCAGTAGTACTTCGACAATCTACCTGTTGCTCGAGGCATGCTTGCTAGACAGTGTTAAATTTAGAGAGACTTGGATGGACAAATGACAAGATATGATGAAAAGGGTCCCATATTTTTTTCAACGATAGAATCAGTGTTGGTATATACATTACTGATTTTGAGAATGTTCAGCTGTGTTCCAACAGTAGGGGTGCTCAATGTATTGTTCAGACTCATTTAGTTTATAGTTTTTTCTGAGAAAGAGAGTACTGCATGGGTCCAGACATTCAGTTCGTAAAATCGATGCCCTATTGGCTTGATAAAATATGTCGTACTGCCTAAGGGGTATCTTGACTTTGACAACCAGCAGGAATGACTCAGAGTCACACTTAAGATCTGAATCGTTGTGTACATTCCCTGTCAAGTTATAACTATACATAACTTAGATAGCCTCGAAAAGAGCTTAACAAATAGAGAGAATGAGGTCATCGAGAGATGCATCCGGGCGCAAAGCTTTCGGTGTAGTCAAATTGAGAGAGGGGTGTGAATGTCCCGAGCTTAGAGAAGATCGCTGCTGCAAAGAATGCTCCGGAGAAGGTGAGACGTAGATCTCAGGGTAATCGACTCGAGTTGAAGACCTGTGTTTGAAGAGCGATGGACAGGCTTCATCGAAGGGCTTGTATTCGATATTAGATCCAAAGGAGCACATTGTGTGCTGTCCAGGCTGTCCCTCAAGTCCTGAAACCTTGATACTCTGAGATCGGGAGAAGGAGTCCGAAGCACCCTCATACAAGGTTTGTGGAGACGCCTGCGCACATGGAGAAGTCAGGATCTTGGGTTGATCGGTGGAAGGAGCAGGGAGTTCTTCAGGGAGGATCTCTGATGAGGATGGAATGCCCGTATTGGAGTCTGAGTCCTTATATGAGAAATGATATCTCATTCCGACGGGCTTTGCTTTCGTCTTCGTGTTCTTCGGGATGTGACCATGTTTCCTCTTCCTATGTCTAAGAAGTGGGCTAGGATCAGCTGTTGTATAGTCACAATCGGGGCAATGATATGGTTTTTCTCCAGTACTGGAGAGGACGTTAAATTGTTGAAACGTCGGAAACAAGGGCTGGCTTACTGTTGGCGCATGTGGATCGTCAGGTTATATTTCTGCAACGTCTGATAAGAACAGCCATCATAAGAACACTTATGCATCCTTCAGTATAAATCAATGTTGTAAGTACACTCATAATATGCGAATCGATTTGGAGTAACATACAGAGAATTCTTGTCCTCACGATGAAGCATGGCGTGGCGAGCAATGTCCCTTTTGAGGCTGATGACAACGCCACAGATATCGCACGGATCGATGTTGGCATCATTCTATAAAAGCACGTCAAAAAATCAGAACATACGAGACAATATGGCCTCACAGCTTGGCGAGGCATGGCGAGGGTTCAGTGGAGCAGGATTCGGAAATGGGGGATGAATGAGAACTGCCAGCAACACCATGCTTTTATAGTTGCCTGACACAGCAAGATGGCCAGCCATATCGTTACGCTTTGAGTGATCATTCCTGTCGTCAGCCTGCAAAATGGAGGAACAAAGCGTTTCAGTAGGATAGGAGAGCAGACTAAAGCAGCAAGTCCGAGCGCAAAAGCCGAAGCAAAAGGAAGAGAGATCACATTTGGTTGTACATTTCAGGAATATTATCTCCCAAATGGCTGCGTACGATGAACATAATAAGCACCGACTGTTCCATTCTGCGAGCTTTGTCCGCTTCCAATCCGCTTCCAAGCTTGAACATATGGGCCGCAATCACGTGATATACGTATTCTCGGGCGCGTAACTTACTAAACGCGTACTTCTTCACCGAGGTGCGCCTTTGAGAGTCTAGATAATATTACAACTAAATTATGCAAGTCATAGCTGAACCAATGTATTGAGCTATGATTTAACTTCAGTTAAGACTGGCATTTGACATAGGTTGGTAGGTCCATCAAGGGTTACATGGTCATTCAGATCATTTGCAACGTTCAGTTGTTAAGAAATGATGAGGGAACCACTCTGGCGGAGCCCAAAGTCTACCAGAGCGATCAGCAATTATCATTTCCACCACGGCTTCTGCACTGAAAATTCAGGTTGCATCAGCCATTAAGACCAAAAAGAGAGCAGAAAGTAGGGCACACCAGGCATATCCGCGCGGCATCCCATGCCCAGTATATCCGGCACTGATATATTGCCCCTTGTAGTATTCTGTACTCTGTGGTCGAGCGGGGTCTATAACTGGTCCAACCTACATAGGTCTGAGGTGAAATTTAACAGGCGGCGAAGGTTTTCACGACTTACGAATGGATCTCCGATTTTAGTATACCCCATAATACCGGTCTGTGACAGAGAATATTAGGATCTGAGATCTAGCTTGGCAGGAATACCTACCCATTCCATCTCGGGCTCTCGACCTTCTTCATATTTCCCGGGGAATAGCGGCGGTAGATACTTCCTCAATGCTCTGCTAACATTTGGATTGAGGGTAGAGTCATCCACGATGTACGACTCAAGACCCGGGCCACTCTCGTCACGCCCACCACCAAAGATGATGAGAGGTTTTTCTTCAGGCGAGCTGACGGGCCGGGGGAACCAGTAATTCCAGCCCAAGGTTCCAACCCAGGCATCTTTGGTGATTTCGGCAGAAGGAGCCGCAGAGCGCAGGGCAATCGCCTGTCCACGGGTCTGAATGATGCCTTTGGGTCCATGTAGATGCGGGAGAAGGTGGCTCGCGTAGGCGTTCGTAGCGTGAATCACGTAGGAGCACTGAATATCTCCACGCGGGGTAGAGAGGGTCCATCGATGAGGTCCAGTGGTAGACGGAGATATCGATGTCACGGGCGTGTTGGTGTGTAGCTTGAGGTCTGGGTTGAGCCTTTTGGAAAGCTTGTAGAGTTGAGTCACAAGTTTGAGCGGCCACAGATTGTTCCCTGGATGTCTGTACCCCGGATAAGAAGAGCCGTATGTCTAAGTACACAGCATTAGAGGGATAGGTAGCTTGACAAGAGGGATGGATGTCGTACTGTAAGGACCTCCTTCTCCGATAACCACTCCACATTCTCAATCAAGTCCGCTTGTGCTGCCTTGGCGGCGTCGTAATCAGCCTTGGTGACCTGCATTTCCTTCTCGTTTACAAGGAGTCCTACTCGATGATTAGACACCAATTCCACAGTCTTCTCCCATCCTTCAGCCTTGATGAGATGGATCAGCTCCTGTTCAGTGTAAATCTCAAGCTTATGCGCTTTCTTTGCCTCCTCCGGACCATAATGAAGCTCTCTGAATACAAAGTTATCGAAAATTTCAGCCGTCAAGTGGCCACCATTGCGTCCTTCATAGATCGTTGGTATCCGCTAATTTTCCGTCAGAAAGATATGACAGACCTGTTGCACCAGAACCTAGGTAAATCCAGTCAGTAGGAAGACGAGTGAGCGGAAGATCGATCAGATCCTTACAGAAATCTCTTGCTTCAAGTAGAATCACTTTACTTGGTGCACTTTCTTGAGCTGCAAGACTCCTGGCAAGATGATACGCGGCCGAAACACCTGTGATACCCGAGCCTATGATACAAATGTCTGCATCGGGGGTTAAATCATGTTCACTGCCCTCTTTGGCAAGAGGATTCGCCCCAGGTGAATTGATCCAAAACGAATGGGTAGAATTGGGGACGGGAAGGCCCAGGGTATGTGGGGGCACTGGAAGATCAAAAATGGCCTCTGCATTCTGAATAGCGCTCATGTCGATAAGGTCCTATCAAAAGTGACGGATTTGGCTCAGGTTATATCTACGGTATTGGGCAATAATGCTCATCTTGGCTTTGAGTGACTCGCGGCCGGGAGCATATCTGCCCGTCCGACAAGGTTTAACGTTCTGGCGACTGCCGGCGGAAACCTTCAGCTAAACTATTCGGCGCAGAATGCCGGTGTCCAAAACCTTGTCGCACATTTTAACATTTCTAACATAGGGGATATGTACTTAACGGTGCAGAACTTACTTCGAGCACATGGATCTTTTCTTATTAGACTAGACATTTCTATCTATCTGACTTATAACATAGCCTTTCTAATTTCCACTAGGCTGTCAGATACAGAACAGCGCCTACTTTCTGCAATCTCCTGTTTTTCCAACTGGGGAGGACCTCGGGTGCATTCTCGTGCCTTCTTCCTATATACCCAAACTATACTTTCCATCGATGCTGCTTCGTATGCCCAAGATAATTGGCTCTTTTATTTATGAACCACCTGCCTTCTGACAGTCAAGCCTTCGACGCTAGCTAACGCATCATTTCTGCCAATATTCTGGTACCAAATCCTTGGTTCAGATGCGCCATCACCTCTCGAGTTTCCCCTCTTCAACATCTCAAGGTCTATAAGAACCCCAGAGACGTCTACAAATATGCAAGTTGATTGACGATTGCGCTTCCTGCTGATAATAGATCTCTCAAGGTCCGAATCGTGAAGGCGTTTACCCCTTTCACATACGCGGTTGTACTTTGGGTTGACTCTCAGCCTTCTGAACTCTATTGGCGATACCCTTCTCTATTCATTCTCAAACTAGCGGATCGCCGTGCCTCACAATTAAGAAATTGGAATTTTGATAAAGAACGCGACTATCGAATAAATATTGAATCCCACGTTGCGACATTTGGCATGCAAATTAACCTTCATCACTACTCAGATCGCCCTCCGTGGACGGATATGCTGGAAGCGTGAGACTACTTTGACAGCTCCTATCGGACAAGCATATCGCGGTCTCATCAAGACTCAGGATTTGAGATTAACTCCTCGATGTTTTGGGACGACGTACATTGTGGCAGAGTCCGTCGCCCACCCTTCCTTGAGTCGTATCAACGGACTTCTTCTCGAGTACGTTGAAGGTTGTCCTACATCTTCATTGCAGGTAGGTATCAACATATCAGTCGGCGACGCTGAAAATATCGCTCAATGTGTCCTGGAACTTGGAAGATGGCTTCGCCGTTACGGCATCCACCATTGTGATATCCATGTTGGCAATATAATTATTCGGTCTTCAGATCGTCATCCAGTCCTAATTGTTGGGGTAAAGCAATGTTCAGCGTTGCAGATCTACCTTTGGAACAACGTTGGACAAATCTTTTCATCCAGCAAGATCTCCAAGAGGACATACACCACTTACTTCAACATGGGATTTATTATGAGGGGGCTGATGAGGAGCCGGTGCATCCTGAGAAGGTTGCTGGCGGTGTATGGCATCGTTGAAGAGCTCCACTTTCCGGGTGGGACTATACAAACATGAGGATTGCTGACTTATCCGAGAAAGAGAAAGAGAGATTCTATAATGAAGACATTACTGTTAATCCCAAACGAGGATTGCGATGGAGAGTCAAAAAGG
>JABCKS010000070.1:0-49642 GCA_018851325.1 Termitomyces sp. DKA19
ATGGTATCAACAGCTTGGATTGAGCGGCTGGGCTCGAGGTAAATCTAGCCAACGAGTACGTATGAAGTTACGCCTCTCTTCCTCCTCTCTGATTGTTTGTCTACAAAAAAACCAGATTGGTACTAATTCCTATGTGAAACCAGATTGGTACTAATTCCTATGTAAAACCAGATTGGTACTAATTCCTATGTGAATTCCACAATCATCAAATCAACAGCACGCGTGACCTCCGGTATCCCAATGGATCACCTTCGTTCAGGGATGCCGAGGAACAAAATTGAGCTAAACGCACTGAGAGGTACGGCATGTTTGTATATATCCTTACCCTTGATTGATATGTTTTCTTTTGCAGCTGCCAATTGCCAACTGACAGCAGGTGTATTGGGGCTACCTGATTTGCCATCAGGTGCCACAGTTGTACAATGTCGCAGTTCATTGAGTATCTTGGGGCTCATCGAAAACTTGTACTGCCTCTGCTTTCCTTCTAGAGGATACGTGACTGTATATATACTTTGACATGTACTTGTTGTGATCACACTTTACACTTGGGAATAATGATAGACTCTCTGTAATGAGGATTACCAAGACCTTGATACTCAAGACAACTGACATCACAGTGAAAAAGATAAAGCAGTGAATTTGTATGTACACATTGCCTATGTAGTATCCATCTGATTGTCATCCTGCACAGCACCCACAATTTTGACGGACTCGCCAATGACCAAGCTCCTAACAAGCCGGACCAAGTAGTCGTCCCCCTGCAGAAACCATACGTCCGCCCCTTAGGCAGTTGTGTATTCAGTGTCGGCAGTGGTGCCTGCGCTGCAACACCGGATGTTGTCAGTAATATAATGGATCTGGGCACTTGTGAGTGAGATGGGAGCCATTACGCGCGCCACACATTTTCGCAGTTCTTGTCGGCGATGATGGGGCCTTCTGTGGCGCGGATATCTACACCAAGGACGATGCCATCTTGGAGGAGACAATGGTTGTGCCGGTGCTTACGGCTTTGGGAAGGTGAAGGCTTTTGTCGGCAATAAAATTGTTTCTGTACACAATTAGGGAATAGAGATGAAATCAAGTCACAAACCGAAGCTCGTTGGTAAAGTTGAAGCCCGCTATCGACGACGTTGACAAGCAAAGTCTGAAGAACTTGAATTTGGCATCCGGCTTTGGCACGTGGATGATCACTTGCTGGAAACTGTCAGTGATATTTATAACACAATGCCCTCATAGCCCTTTGTACTCGAGTTGTTCTTTCAAATCAGCATATGTCGAGCGCAAAGTAGAGTATTGAAATATCTTTGGCTTCAGAACGCCTCGTGCAAATGCCAAGCCAAGAATCCGTAGGCAATTTCAGCGGCCAATTTGACTCCGAACCCAGAAGGTCCCACATCCATTTCCCCATCGAAGAAACAAGCCCTTCACGGCATACCCACCATCCTACTGATGCAGCAGCATCACGGACACTTCTACTAAGCACCAAGACGTCGCCGGCTCGACGGAATTCTGCTCTCAAATCCCAGACATCTGCCTCTCGACGACGCATACGGTCCGTGGGGACACCTGCAGATGTTAATCAAGATTCCCCACTAAATCGCAGACAACTTTTGAATGTAGCTTTGACACCTCCGCGCGCCACCGGTTCCTACTCGAGACGTGGATTCGAAAAGATGGACGACGATGTCGAGTATAATGTATTTCCGGATGAGTATGACCTTTGTAAGTGTAAATCCTATATACAAATCAGTAGCAAACATTACTTATAACAAATAGCTCATGAAGGTAACCTATAAAACACTTCCGAATGCGGTTTGTTCACGGCCTAGCCCAGATCCCAAGATATTGCAAGATGTTCAGCGCGCTCTCAAGCTCAAATCTCGACGAGAAGCCCGTCTATCTAATCAGGCAGCTCCTCCGAGATCTGATTCAGGACAGCGAGCAACCTCTTCTACGATGCAATCTACGTCTCCCATCTCGCTGAAGAATCGCAAAGAGGGCGTTTCTTCTGATATTGATTTCAGCCCGTCCACCGGGATAACTCCATTACATCCTGTGCCGGCATCGCTTGACAACGGCCTGACTTTAGATTGGAGTAGTCCCGATGACAAATCCGAAAGTAAATGGAAGTTTACTGGCACGAAGCGGAAAGGGAAAGAGACTCTTCCACCATCAGCAAGGGTGAGAGGACAGCAGGAAGCGGAATATACAGGTAAATGTCGCCGCTATATGCGTCTTTCGCCATCTCAGTCATTTTCAGACAAACTTGGCCACTTAAAAAACATCGCCTCTCCACAAACATTAAAAAAGGCCAAAATAACTCAGGATCAGCTAGGAAGGCGTTACAATCTTATTTTCGATGTATTGTCGGCGGGGCAATATCTAAATATTGCAAAGATAGCACGTTGGTATGGACAACAGGATGCAAGCACACGGAATGCTCTGGAAAGAGCTGAACCATTCACCTGGCTTCAGCATCTGGAAAAACGGGATAAGAAACCAAAAGATCGTTCCCCTTGGCACTTTTCTGCTCTCATCGCAGAAGAATATCTACGCAATACAAATCGACATGATTTGATGACAACGATTTCCGAAGATTCGCCTCGAGACGGGTTTTATGAGTCCTCGACGTCATCCCCGTTCGTTCATTCTCAATTTGCCTCGAGTACCTCTCGCACCCCATTAGATCCTGGTCCTTCTATGAGAAAATCGTTCCTTGAAGATGGCCTGTCGTTCGAGCCTCGTGTTGATTCCACTTGCACTTCTTTGGAGATAGACACTCACAGAAGTGCCCAGTCCTCTTTGAGTAGCCTCCCCATTAGTCCATCGGTACCTGCTTCGTCTACTAGAGGTCGTGGGCAGTCACAAGACGGCCCCTCTCGGTTCATGTCGACTTTCTTAAATCTTTCGAAGAACCAGTCATTGGAGCGCTTCCACTCAGAGGACTCTAGCCGTAGAGAATTCAGAAACCAGAAGTCTCCTG
This sequence comes from Termitomyces sp. DKA19, assembly GCA_018851325.1. Lineage (NCBI taxonomy): Eukaryota > Fungi > Basidiomycota > Agaricomycetes > Agaricales > Lyophyllaceae > Termitomyces > Termitomyces sp. DKA19. The sequence goes on from JABCKS010000070.1 coordinate 2,984, forward strand.
TGACAAGTTCGGACGTGAACATCAAGGTAATCCCCGCAAGCGAAGAATCAGAAGAGGCAGTTGCAGTTCCTCACGAAGCGGGAATTACCTTGCAACTCACCTCCCCATCACCGTCCAATACAGATGATTCCAAACCACAAATTGTTCCTCCTCATGTCCACCCACACCTTGTAGTCTCTGGTCGTAGAGCGCGTGCCTTCCTTCCTCCAGCTGCCAAGACATTCAAGTCAAGTAGAGTCCAACAGCAACGAGAGGCGAACGAACAAAAGGCGTATGATGTCAAAACGCGGTAAGTTTTTAATCACGATATCTTCCAGCCAGTTCTATTGAGCTTTACAAGGCTGCTTGAACAAACGATTGCCACTAACCATCGAATACGACAACTTCTGAATCGAATTTCGGGAGATATCCGTGAATATGATGCAATACAGACCAATGCTATGTCTCCTTTGGGCATTGCACACCTTGGTCTCACTCGAGAGCTTATCGATGCATTTGGTCACGATCCTGCGGCTGTCACAGGATCAACCAGACGATTTCAGGGATGGAGAGCGGTGGACGACATCCAACATCGACTTGTACGCCAGAGAGAAGTATTTCGAGCCTTTTTATCTCGTAATCAGAATCAGCTACCTCGAACCAAGAGTGTCCTTGACGACCCGATCTCCGCTCTTATGCAATCACTGAAAGCCTTGGAGCTGCACAGTCAACAGATAGCAGGACGAGCAGCTGAGGTGGGAAAGACTTTGAAGACTGTACAGGCCATGCACGATGCAGTCAAGGCCAACTACAATAAAATTCTGGCTCGGACATCAGTCGTCTACCCTGAAGTAAGGAAAAATCATCTGAATGTTGAAATCCTCACAAACAACTTTCCTAGCTTTCCCAGATTGTGGCATTAGAGGAGAGCTATAAAGACCAATACCAGCAAATCTGGGAATTTGGTATGGATACCCTCACCTTTATACTCGACACCGTTACACCCTTTTGGAGAACATACGGAAAAACAATTGGCGAAGACATTCGAGACTTTCTTATCATACCCCTTTACCGGAACGAATTTACAGGTGAACCCAAGAGATATCCAGTCACGCGGGTGCCAATTCGTTCGCCTCGCCACTGGCTCGGGTTAGCCATATTTTTCATTGCATCAGTAGCTGTCGTGATCCTTCAGGCACGAGCTGCACTTTCCTCGTCTGCTCTCTACAAATTACCGATGATCCCGTATGAAAGCATTCGATGGACTGCACTGCCATTTTTCTGGCTTAGTATCCTGATACAATGGTGGGCTGTTGTGATCGAATTCATGATTGTTTTCCTCCAGCTGGGAGTGGTAGTCTGGTGGGCGGGCTGGTCTGTCCGAATATTTACTTGACCCTGGATTCATACACGCATGGACTGTCGCTCTCGGAGCTGATGTTGATCATTTCTCGTTATAAGTATTTACATGTGCATTGTAATTTATTTTGGCATATCAAGTGATGTTGTGGTTTCGGTCACTGAGGGGGGGATAGAAGGCCCCGATGACATATTGGTTCCGGTCCCGGTCGTTGAAGGGGGTACGGGAGGCATAGAAGGTGGTGGATTATAGGATGGAGATGGATAGGGTTGACCTGCTTGTGTAATGGTGGCAGCGTGGCCAGCTTCGACACAAGGACGACAGAAACCTATGTAGTAAATTTAAGCAGGACGAACCTTTCAAGTATGATGAAATACTCACGTCCACCCAAGATCAAAGGAACATCTCGATTCTTACAAGATACACACTGTATAGGCGTAGCAACAGGACGTTCATTTTGGTGAGAAGTGCGTTTCCGTTTTGTTGGTGGTTTTTCGATAGCTCCGGCATCTTGTATATTCTGATTTATTTGCTGGGCGGCAGCTTTCGGTCTACTGGCAACTTTACGTTTTGCTCTGTTAGCAGTCGTAGTAACCATTTTCAGGCTTTTCATAGTGTATATAGGAGCGGATGCCTAGGAATATTAAACCAAAACTGTCGTTGTAATAGGCGCAGAGATACCCACAGCCTGAAGCTGATTCAATAACGGCCCATCAGATAGTTGATAACCCAAGAAAACATGCTCAGTCGGTTTCTGTGAAATATGGTCAATGATTCAAAAAATTCAATGGGATAGGCCTACCATCGCATCAAGCTTTATCATGTTCTGTTGCATTTTTTCTTGATCCCCAGCCCAACGCGATATGGTGTCCCAGACAGCTAACGGAGTTCTCTCCAGGATGAATGTTACAACTTGAGGCGCCTCTATCACTGGACTCGCCGAAGGCCCCGTCTGTCCTAACTGTCCTGACATAGGAAGATTTTCCGGTGTATGCGGCTTTGGAAATGGTAGACAAGCTTTGATGACAGTTCGAGACAGTGTTTTTACTGCAGGCAAATTGGTAATTCTTTCACATGTAACCAATCCGCGAGGAAATAGCCAACGTTCATTTGGGTTCTCACAGAACTCTAGAACAAGGTCGAATTCTCTGGCTGGAACAATTGGTGGTGTCATCACAGAAGCTGTTGTCGCAGTTGGCAGTGGCGGGAGAGCTGGAGTTCCAGTCAAAGACGGCAGAACAGGTTGAACAGTCTCAGAAGTTGCTAACGATTGGATAAGAAGACCAAGGGTCTTGAGTTGATCAGGAGTCGCCAGACCGGCAGCAGCAAGCTGAAGGAGGTTCGCGAGCGTTGGATTCGATGATGCAGCAGAATTTACTTGATTGATCAAGGCTGGTGTTATCGTAGCAACTGAAGTCACGTTAGATGTCAAAGGTGCAGATGATTTCGCGGCATTTGTAGAGGCAGAGCTCGGTTGGCCAGGAGCAGGGTAGGAACTATTCGTCTGCCATGATCCAGTGGTTGGAGGCCGAGACGTGATACCCATAGAGGATGGTTGCGAAGGGAGGTAGTGAACTTCATAAAAGATTGTATCTGTGAATACGTGAGGTCCAATTTCGAGATCACATTTTCCTCGCGTTTGAATGGTGTGGGGAGGTGGTGCTGGGTCTGTTGCCTTTCCTCCACGGACTTTGGTAGAAAAACGAGGGAATGTCGAGTAAAGCCATTTGTCGCGAGCTTTGGAAAATTGAGTGAAAAGTTGACAAAGACATGGAGGTACACACATTTTCCTAGAGCCTGTATAAGAACACAACTAAGACAAAACTTTGAATGAATCGTTCAGAAACGCGCGACGGATCACACGTTGCCCACCTTTCTGAAATACTTCGTTTGTCCTGTTTATCAGATCCGTCTCCTCCTTCAAGTTCCCAGCCAGGTTTCGACCCAAAGGGCAAGATAATAGGTGTAGTGGCGGCGGTTCTGCTCATGAAGGGTTTGGTTGACCATGTTGCCCAATCACTCTGACCGAATCGGATCTCGGCAATACATTTTTGACTTATGAACGTGATTTGAGATAACTTTTTTGTCTTGGGCGCGAATGACTAGTCGAGTCCGTAAGTGTGTTTTCCATGTTTTATTTGGGAGGAAGGACTTCTTATTCTGTGCTGCAGAAAAAGGAGGGCCGATCTTCAGGCCTGTCAAGTCTCGAGCCCGTCCAGAAATCAGTCAGGCGTCTCCTGTTCCTAGTAATGTCCACCATGTTTCCAGCCCCTCGCTCCCGACCCCCTTGCCCGCATCTTCGGAAACATCATCAACAGATGCAGTCGTAAATTCCGCTTCTCCACCAGACGTTATTCCCTCTGTTCCTGCCCCTCGTATACCTCCGAAGATTTCTGTGCCTCCACCAATCTTGTCGCGGCGCAATACTCCTGCACCTCCCACTCTTGTTACTCGCGTGACACACATTCCCCCAAACATGAATTCTCCCCTCGTGCCGTCTTTACTCTCGACATCTTCTGCTCAAACCTCATTCGCTGGATCGCAGCCAGTAGCTTCCACTTCGCTTGTATCACCTGCTCCTGGTCCAGAAAACATACCTCCTTTGCCTTTGAACACGAACAAATCAAACACTAGGAAGGCTACGAATCCAACATCTGATCCAATATCTATTCTGGAAGGCGAACAAATTATTAACGATAATGTATCTAAACCAAAAAGAAAATCTAATTCTACCCCCCGAGGAACGCCCGCAAAAGGAAAGAGGAAAGCTTTAGATTCTGATGCCGAAGGTTCTGATGACGACATCGCAAAAACCGCTGCAGCGAAACGAAAGCAGCGTGGATCCAGTACACCCCGTCCTAGACGATCTCGTGGCCCGTCACTTCCTCCTTATGATCCCAACGCCGATCCTGGAGAAGAAATCGATCCAACAGTGGTCACTATGGCTTCCCTATGTAGTGACACTGGCCAAGGGCGAGTCAGTAGCAAAGCCGCTGAGATTCTCTCCAACCACGCTGCGTGGAAGCTCCAGAACCGTGAGAAGAGGGCACGTATGAAGGCTTTGATGGAGCTCAAGAAATACGGGCGGGAAGAGGAGGCTGAGGCACTTGAGGCTACTCAAGTTCCTCCTGACAAAGCACCTGAGGGAGCTGCGACGGACAACCCACAGGACCAGACAGCTACTGCTCCTGCAATTATTGACGACACTGGCAATGAGTTCGATTACACTCAAGATCTAGCTACTAGCCGCTTTAACGTCCAAGTTCGTATCGGGCCTAATGGGGAGACTGTTATTGATGAAGAGTCCCTTGTAGTGGATCGTGTCGAGGCCGAAGATACGACAAATTACACCCATGTTGTAGAGTCTGACCACACCAAGTTTGTTAACTCCGGCTCGTATGGGAAACGGTATCGTGGTTCTCGCTGGAGTGCGGAAGAGACAGAGCTTTTCTTTGATGTATGTTTTCGTGCTGATTGCATTTGATTCTTGATCTGAATTGTTATCTTCCAGGCTCTCTCCCAGTACGGCGAGAATTACGAGCTCATCGCATATATCCTCCCTGGCCGAGATCGTAAGTCTTGCAAGAACAAGTTCAAGGCTGAAGACAGAAAAAATCCTGCTCGTATCAATCATTGCTTGAACAACAAGAGACCAGTTGGTCAGTATATTTAATAATCTGCCTGTATTGACATCACCATGACGATTTTCATACAGACATGGCAACATTATCTCGTATGACGGGAAAAGACTTTTCAGGACCAGTTCCTGAAATTCGTGTTCCAACTCCTCAGCCCCTGGTTCACCTGGAGGCTCCGACTGCGGACACAGAAGCTGCTACGTTAGAACCTGTGCGCAAAAAACCGAAGAGAAGGAAAAACCAGCTCGATGATGGAGTTGTGGTGGTAGGTGACGCGGACAGCTTTGTGCCTTTCCCTCCTAGCCCCTAGTAAATGTTACTTACCAATTGTCGCATGTATGATTAATCTATTGGGCGGTCGATCGAAACGTCACTTGTGTTATTTATAGCTACACTCCTTTTTAAACTCTTTAAGATTGGGGCGCTGTCCCACAGTTATGCCTTACAAGATTGTTGTGTGTGGAGCAGGGTTTCTAGGTAAGCTGTACTTATAAATCTCGTCCTTGTATCTGCTCAACAATATATTGTCAGGCAAGAGCATCATCAGAACCCTGGCTGCTTCTTCTGTTGGTCGCGACATCCCCCAAATCCAGATTTCCTCGCGCAATCCCAATAAAGTCCACAATATCCTAAAAAATACTATTCCACAGGATCGACTATTACCACCAGTACCTTTAGACGTCACGAAACCAGAAACGCTGCCCCCCGCTTTTCGCAATGCAAGCGTGGTAGTCTCCCTCGTCGGTGTGCTCAGCGGCTCCTCTAAAGTCTTCGAGGATATTCAATTAAAAGGAGCTGAAAACGTAGCACGGGCTGCCAAGGGAGTTGGCGCAAAACTCATCCATTTCAGTGCCATAGGTGCCGATCCGCAAAGCGAACTAATGTACGCGAAAACAAAGGGTCTGGCTGAGGAATCCGTTTTACACATCTGTCCGGATACGACTATTATCCGGCCGAGCCTTGTCTTTGGCCCTGAAGACGACTTTTTTAATGTGCGAATTCTTTTTGTACTTATTTTGTTTGCTCCACTGTCAAGCGTACGTTTATTAGAGGTTCTCTCGTTTATCAAAGTTTCTTCCCTTTCTGCCCGTTTTTGAGGGAGGCACGTCGCGTTTTCAGCCAGTATATGTCGAAGATCTTGCCAGAGCGGTTGAAATCATTGCGCGAGATGATCCCGATGTGAGAAAGTTAGTTCTAGGTTGCATCATGGAGGCTGGCGGTCCCGAAAGTACGTCTCTTCCTTCTTTGGACTGTAAAGGAGATGTCGAACGTAACATAGTTTTTACCTTCAAACAATTAATGGAGCTGGTTCTGAAGTACAATAAACGCCATCGACCCGTGATTTCAGTTCCATATGCAGTCGGCCTGCTTCAAGGCGCCATACTGGAGAAGTTGCCATCAAATTTGTTCACTATTACTCGAGATCAGGTATGTCATGTGTTCGTACTATGAGCTAGGCTGAACTCACCTTGAAAAGGTCAAGCAACTATCGTTTGACAATGTCGTAAACCTTTCTCCTCTGTCCAGTTCCATTTCATTCAAAGACCTTCTCGAAAGATATTCGGGTCCATTAACATCTCTCCACGATGTTTTACCTACATATCTATGAGATACTTAGGACTTTCGAACGTAATTGTTTTGCACAGAGCATGAACGATTTAAGATATAGCTCAATATATCCTTAACTCTGCCAGAACTCTCAGGCGGAACCCTCGTGCTTACAACTGGAGCTCACATCACATAGTCGTCTCTCCCTAGGCTTCGGTGCGACAGTGAGGACAATGAGAGAAAGGAAGAGTGGAGAAATAAATTATACTCAAAGGCATTGATCCGCGATTTATAGACTAGACATCGACGCGTATACGCTGTATAATAGGTATAATCCCCTCCCACTCTTCCATCGCCTAGAGACGTCCGTCAGGTTTGAATGATATGGAGGTTAATGTCAAAACTATCACATACCGCCTTATAAAACTCGATTTGACCATCTGCGAGATTACCGAGCATCTCTTTCATTTCTGCTTCTTTGGCAAACTGGAAGACTGATTGCTCGCGGAGAGTTTCATCACTAAACGCATCTGAAGTGTCATGCGCTGTTGTGACAGCGTCTTGCAGCTGAAGCAGGATCAGAAAGTGACAACGTATTTTTTTTCTGTGCACCGACCTCTTTGATTTTAATGTCTAGCTTTCTCATCTTTTCCACTCGGCTTCGGTCATCGTCAGCTCCACGGATCGCGTCGACGCGATCTTTTATGTAAGCACTGAGACCGAGGCCAGTACTGCCAGCATGACCACTGATGACGGCTGCTAGTCGATCACGTTCGGATGTGACACCGGATAAGTAGTCAGAAAGCTCTTCAAAGTCGAGCTGCTTCTGATCTCTCAGCTTGAGAACAGCACGATTAGCATGAGAGTAGCTGAGGAGCGAATGTAAATGAAGTAGGAGGGGGTCGGTTGTAGTTTGTGTCTAGACATGATGTGGGCATGGTTCAACGCTTAGCTACCAGGGTCACAGAGGTATCAGACGCACTGTATGACGTAGAAGTGCAGAAAACTCAAGCAATGTGTTTGAAAAATGGTTGAGTTGGTCAGTGATACCTGATTCAAGAAATCCTAGACCCTGAACTGCAACTGCAAGATCATGGTAATCTGCAGTGAGATCTTCACCGGATTCCAAATTACGATCTCATTTAGCCTCAGACAATCGACTGGATAACGAACGCCAAAAAGGCGTAAGACATAAACTCACCGCTTGTTCTTCCCCTAATGCGCGTGTATAGCCGCTCAGACAGAGTCAGACCCTCCTCGAATTTATCGACTCCTTCACGCATGTCCATAAACCGTTCGTCCGGCTTGCGAACACGGGCAAAGGCATTCAGAAGTGTGTCTGAGATGTTGTCAATTATACTAGGAGAAGGTTCGGGTCCTGGTGGATGTGCAATATGTTGATGCATATGAACATGCTGAAGTCCCAGTCCATTCAAAGCACTAGAGAAGCACAAACAATGATCTCACCCATTCCGTGGACTCGAAAAAGGCGCGGACAAGTGTACTCCTTTGTAACGTCGGGTGTCGAGACAGTCGTTGCAGGAATCGAGCAAGACTTTACAGGATACTTAGAGTGGGTTTTGCATTGATGGATGAACTATTGCTTACTCGTTCCGCCTCCGTTCCATGAACTCTGGGCTGAAGCGATCACCAGTAATGTACTCTGGGGCGTCCAAACTCAGTGGTATAGTATGGCAAATGAGGTCATAGACAAACCCAAACGGTGCTTATCTGGTAAGGGTGGTACCACACATGCAGGAAAGTCGCGAGCAAGGTTTTCTCTCAAGAAGACGAAATCTTGAAAGCGACGGCGAGCTGAGGGATGAGGTGTAGAGAATATGGGCAGGTTTGTCTTGGATCAGGCTTCAGGGTAAGAGCATGTTAGTCAAGTAATGAGTGGGTACCTTGGCTTGCACTAAATAAGAAACGTATGCATCTTTGGTGTCTGCCAGTTCCTTGACTGGATCCTTGACAGAGGTGATGAGGTATCCTTCCCATTTTGGATCGAGTGGCCCCTCGTTGCTGTCGGTTGTACTTTGTCTGAAACCAGGACCGGATGAGACAGGTTCGTTGTTGTAAACAGCAGCAGGTGCTGGAGATTCCCAGGTAATGCTGTCGAAGACGTCGTCGTCGCCGCCGAGCATGATAGCAGAAGGAGATTGTGTTGTGTGCTCTTACATAACTACTATGATGTCGGTCTCAATAGTGTGTATGACGAACATAAAGGCTGTCCATGACTACCATGGTCTTTATAGGCTGTCTCGTCTCTTTTTTAATCTTCCCCTCATTCTTTCTCGCGGCCTTGGCGTACGAGGTTCCTATACTTGATACAGGCGAGTTGGACGCCTCCTGATCACTACTCGCACTTACCCTAGACCAGATTATTACCGTCAAATATGTACCGGGATGTGGGCAAGCAAGTCAACGTATATTAACGGTATACCTCTCGCTACTTCCAGAGCTCATTACCTCACGGTATAACGCGCCCCCCCCAGTTAGCTTTGACGCTACCTCTCAGGGTCAGGTTGCAATGGTAATTTACGAGTGGGCTGATGTAGGATACCTGGGGAAGTCTACAGACTCCACGGATGATTACTTACCTGTCAGTAATACTACTACTCCATGCTTGACTATATCTGACACCTATTTCTGGTCTTAGAAAACCTACGTCTGCACTGCGCGTGCAGTGACTGAAGGGATTTGTACAAGAGATCAGCTGGGTCGTTTTATCCTTGACCTGCCTAGTGGGAAGCATATCAATCAAACCAGCTTCTGGTCCGCAAGAGTTGAACTTCCTGACAACAAAGTGCTTGAAAATGATACGAATATGACTCGCAGCGACTTTTGGGACAATCCAGCGGGTAACCCAACTCCTCCCGCCAGTAACTATACTTCCCCATGGCGACGACGAGACTCAACTTCTGAAGATTCTTCGGTCTCTCGGCGTCAAGTCGAATACACTGACCTCTATCCATATATCCAGCCAATAAACTATTCTGTTCGAAAGACTGGTTATTACTGTGTTGGCAAGTGTTCCTTCCTTTATGGTTTATTTCCGGCTCACATTCGTTGCAGCCGTTGTTCCCGTTACTGTTAATTCGCACTCTACACGCGCTGCCACAGATGTTCCCTATCATCCTTCGTATACCGGTCGTGTACTCTTCCAGAACACTTTCAATGGTCAACTTCCCGCATCTGATTATCCTAAAGTCAATGTACGTTTGACATCTATGTTTTCTTCTTTTTTCAGCCCTTCAAGTGGTCTTGCTCCTATCCAGTTCTACTTTGTGATGACTCTCGTCTACGCAATTTTTGCAGCAGTGTGGGGATGGCTGTGCTATCAGCATCAACATGAACTTTTGCCCATTCAGGTAGATTTGTTCGCTCCACAACGCCGTCTTACTTTGACATATGTGCACCTTGACAGTATTATCTTTCTGGTCTCGTGGGTTTGTTACTCATTGAGATGGTTGCAAATTGGGGTATTCTATTGTCTTTCTTTTTAGCCTCATCGCATCTCATGCGGTTGCAGGCTATTACAGGTATCTCAATTTCCATGGAAGGGGCACAGCTGCAACTGTGTTTCTCATTGTCGGTGAGTGTTGGACCCTAGAGAGTTTTTCCACAAAAGCTTGACGGTGTGGACAGTGGCTATTTTGGACGCGGCGCGTAATGCAATGTCGTTTTTCATGTTACTGGTCGTTTCGTTGGGTCTTAGCGTCGTTCGCGAATCCTTAGGTAGGACCATGCTGAAGTGTCAAATCCTGGCTGGCGCGCACTTCATCTTCGGAAGCAAGTCTAGCACTTGGATTTCTATCTTTCCCTCTCAACTCAATTCATCATAGTTCTCTATGCCGTTGGTATCGTCGAGCTTGAGTTAGAATCAACGTCCGCGCTCGTCCTCCTAATGTTTGTGATTCCGCTTGCCTTCACGCTAAGTGGTTTCCTTCTATGGATCATGTATTCCTTGAATGGTTTGTACATCACACATATTGCGTGGAAAATCACTCCCATATTCTCAATAGCTACGATTGCGCAACTTCGTGCCCGCAAGCAAAAGTACAAGCTCAGAATGTTTCAACGCTTGAATTACATCCTTCTCGGAGCGGTCGTTGTCATTGCTATCTTCTTTGTTGTTTCTTCGCTGTCCTTTTCAGGACGTTTAGCAGAAGGTTGGTCTTCCAAGCTCCAACTGAGCCAATGCATGCCTACGCAAACTTATCGACCAGATTATGCGGCGAAGTCATGGCGCGTTCGTTGGTGGCTTTTGGATGGATGGCTAGCATTGCTCTATCTTGTTGCGTTCGCCTCTATATCGACTCTTTGGCGCCCATCTGCGAACAACAGAAGATATGTGTTTCCCTGCTTATGCCTGCTTATATTTGAAGTTGATTTGTCTTATCTGTCGTTTCTACATTAGCGATGTCAGATGAGATTGCTCAAGACGAGGAGGATGCGGAAGACTACGATCTGGATGCATTGAGTCGCAGGACCCGCGCGCGAGACGATGATGACAACGCCACACTAGTAGCAGATCGCGGACCTGGTGGGCCGGCACATCCCGAGGTTGTTTTTGAAATCGGAGATGAGGAGCCGGGAAGTGATGGTGAGGATGATGTCAACGCCAAGAAGCGTCGGCTTTCTGGTGAAAATCGTCGGGGTACAGACCACGAACGGCAGGGACTCATGGAAGATAGATCGCGAGATGATTAACTGGATAGATGTGGCCATTATTCTGATAATACATAACAAGCTTTTTACTAATATCATACATTCTAGCGACTGCTTCTTCACATCAATCTCGAATACGTCCAGAAGACACTGAGTACAATCGAGCAGCTATGTTCATACTTTGCAACTCCTGAGCGTCGGTTAGCAAGATGACAACAATTGTCGCACCAAATTCAAAATACCTGGAACAGTAACTTAGCTGCATAAGGAATATATAGCTGTGAGCAAGCTGTCTTGTTCTTGCAGGCGCGGCACTGGGAAAATATCATATCGTGAACTCGGGATGCTGATGAAAATAGGTACCTCGAAACTCTGTTTTTTCTGCAGAAATAATCAAATGGACAATCAATCGACACAGGCAATAGAAAGCTGTAGGCAACCCACTAGGTTTGCGATTGCCGTTAAGCCGCAGCTACGATTTCATTCATCAATAGTATATTGTGGTATGGAACCGGGGAAACTTACATATCACAGACATGGAGACGATACGCATCACTTGCTTCAAAGAGACGCTCTTTCAAAAAACCCGCAATGCCATGAGATATCATGCAATCACGTTCCATCTCTCCGAAACGAAGACCACCATCTCGGCTTCTACCCTCAACAGGCTGCCTTGTCAGAATCTGAACAGGACCTCGAGCACGTGAGTGGATCTTGTCGTCAACCATATGCTTCAAACGCTGGTAATACGTTGGACCGAGATAAACTTGAGCTTGAAGTTTGCGTCCAGTATGCCCATGATACATAACCTCCAAACCACGCGACTGATATCCTTTCTGCCTGAGGAAAGTCGATACGGACTCGACCGTAAGGTCCGTGAAAGGTGTTGCGTCTCCCTCATTCCCAATTAGCGTGGCAACCTTGGAGAGTAAACATTCAACCAGATGGCCAATGGTCATACGAGAGGGGATGGCGTGTGGATTAATGATGATATCAGGGACAATTCCTTCAGCAGTAAAGGGCATGTCCTCTTGACGATAAGTAATTCCTATAGTACCTTTCTGACCATGGCGAGAGGCGAACTTATCTCCAATTTGAGGGATACGTGTGGACCGAACTCGGACCTTCACAAATTTTTGCCCTTCAGAGTTCGTCGTGATAAGGACTTGGTCTACAATCCCACTCTCTGTACTTTTCAGAGGCGTTGAGACGTCCCGACGGGTATGTGTTCGAGTACGTTGCCCCAATTCCTCGCTCTCAGGAGGGATAGGTGCCGTCTTCCCAATGATAATGTCCTCGCCTGCAACCCCTGTACCGGGAGCAATCAACCCATCATCCTCGAGTTTATCGTACGTTCCGTGTTTCATGCGAAGTGTATTATCTCGTGAGGGCTTTTCGAACTCTTCTAGCTGCTGGATGCCACTCTTTTTCTCGAGATCCATGTAGCTTCGATAGTAGATACTTCTGAACAGCCCACGGTCGATCGAACTTTGATTCATAATGACGGAATCTTCTTGGTTATAGCCACTGTAACATAAAATGGCAACAATGGCATTTTGGCCAGCAGGGAGTTCTCTGAACTTCAAGTACTCCATCGACCTTGTCGTAGCAAGAGGTTTTTGAGGATAATATAGAATGTTAGCCATGGTATCCATTCGAATGAGAAAATTCGTCAAAAATATTCCCATCGCCTGTTTACCCATTGCAGACTGATATGTGTTACGGGGGGACTAATATGCATTGTTAACATGTAGTAAAAACAACTTTCAACGATACTTACTTGATTGTGGTCAGGGAATGGAATGATACTGGCACAAATACCCAAAATCATGCTCGGATGAATTTCGCAATGAGTCCAAGTGTGTGAGTTGATCCCGGCTTTAAGGCGAGCTGCAGGATCAAAGTCTTCGCTGATAGCTGTGTTGACACCACTCTGTTGCAGTCGGGATGTTTCAAGGTCTTCTGGGGTCATCGATATCATAACTGTTTCTTCCTCCTCTGCATCTAAGAGCTCAACTACGCCGCCTTTCACCAATGACTCCCATCTGTAATCGGCCCCATTATCATCTTTCCCGTGACTGAGCCAGCGAACATGTTTCTTTTCAAGTGCGAGCTGTTGATTTTCAACAATGAACAGCGGCCGGCAGACACGACCAGCATCTGTATAGAGTCGTAACTCCTTTTCGCGAATATCTCGCACAACGGAAACTTCAGGACTAATGTCGTCTTTCCGCCGCAATTTCTTTATAGTCTTGACCAAGTTTGCAGGATCACGATGGACGCCCATCCAGACGCCATTGACAAATACCTTTGTGCATGGAGTAGAAGAATGAGCATTCTCTTCTAGTGATTCTAGGCCCCACTCCTCCAAAAATTCAATGACAGGAGCAGAGTATGAACCGACAGAGATGCATGACATGAGAGCAAGATTTTTGACAAGTCCACACGCTTGACCTTCTGGCGTTTCCGCGGGACAGACCATTCCCCAATGTGTATTATGTAATTGACGGGGTTTCGCAATTTTGCCCTCTCGTCCCAAGGGCGTGTTGCAGCGACGGAGATGGGACAATGTGGAAGCATACGTATAACGGTTCAAAACCTGCGACACGCCAGCCTTTGCAGACATGGATTTTTTTTGATCACCCCAATTACCAGTAGCAAGAGAATACTTGAGGCCATTGGTAATGGTTTGATGCTTAACAGCGAGCGCAAGATTGAATTCTTTATGAGTCTCCACACACTAAAGAGAAGGACGTAAGTATACAAGCGAAGCTGGAGATGGACATCATACCTTTTGAAGATAACGATAGACATCTTTCGTTAGTTTGCGGAACAACATTCTAAAGAGATTGGCAAGTAGGGGGCCAGCCAGATCAAGACGCTTCTTCCCAAAATGATCACGGTCATCCAACTCTCGCCGTTCCAGTGCAGCCAGCAGGAGTCTGTGGATCATGTAGCCAAAGAAATAGGCCTTTTTAGACTCAGAACCTTCAGCCATCGACACGTGAGGCAACATCTCCTTCTGCAAAATCTCCTGTGCATAGCGTATACGACGCTCGCGTGAAAGACCGGTAGTGGTCCCCCGATTTCCGATGAAATCCAAGGCAACTTCCCGATCCTGAATTACGAAACCTTCGTCAATACAAGGCTTCAGCATCTCGAGCATTTGAGCGTCCTGCATGTCGTAGCAAATATGTTCCAGTATATCTCTATCGGATATCACACCGAGAGCGCGGAATACGACCCATATTGGAATATCAACTTTGATATAGGGTATAGTGGCCTTCATCACGTTTCCTGACTAATATTTAATTAATTGGAGGCCAGTCAGCACAGTGAATGATGCTCACGGATCGCTCTTGAGTCCTATGAAACATTTTGACCTGGAATTGACTTATTGTCTTTCCACCCTTCTCCACAGCGCTGCGAATCTCGGCTAAAAAACTTATAGGAGACGGCTGGGCTTTCGCAAAGACGTAGACGTGATTGGTTGCCATACGCTCTTGAGCAATCAAGACTTTCTCAGATCCGTTGATAATGAAATATCCTCCGGAGTCGTAAGGACATTCATTCAGGTCGTAGAGTTCTTCATCTCCCAAATCGCGAAGAATACAGAACGTGGACCGAAGCATGATCGGCACCTACACCGGTCAGAGCCACATACATCATGTGAGAGGCATTTCTCACTTTTCCTATCCAAACTTTGGTCGCTTCGTCAGAATGGTCGTCATGTTCCGTTTCCCAAGCAATGTCGCCTGGCATCCCGTCTAAGCTTTCTCGTCCGATTAAAACCCTCTTCTTCATTTCAATATACAAGGGCGCAGAATACGTCAAGTTCCTTAGCCTTGCCTCTTGAGGAAACACAGGCACCACCGAACCATCCGCCTCGGTGACCGTTGGTCGCGAGAGATAGATTTGACCAAACTTGATCTCATATCGTCGTGTCATGTCGCTTTCGTGCCCAGTGTGCTGATCTGCTTGATCAAGTATAAGGTCCGAATTCTCGTCAACCAATTCTTGCATAGTATTTTGGACAAATTCGTCAAACGAGTCAAGCTGTTGTCGGACTAGACCCTTCTGCTCAAAGAAGCTGGAAATGACAGTCCAACAGTCTTCCTGGGTTATCTCCTCATAGCCATCTTCATCCTCATCCATTCCATAGTTGGTGTCATCGTAGGAGTAAGGGTCCTCAGTCGTACCATACTCTTGTGCGAAAACGTGAACAATCTACAGGAGAAGTTTGGTGATTAGAAAGTACCTTGGCTCATCATTCGGATTAAGAAATCCCTAGGTTACAGATAAGACAGAGAAAGCTCTAACTGCAAGATTATTTGAAATAATGTCAGCAACGCGTGAGCAGAAATGCGAAGCCGATAACTGATTACCAAGCATTTGACCTTGTTGATTTCCTAGTTGACATTTATTTTTCTATCTATATACATCCGAGGCTGTTGTGTTGTACAGATACTTAAGGACTCATTGTCACGCGTTTGTGTGGTTTACAAAGCAATGCCACGAACCCTGTGACACGAAGTTATCCAGCTCTTAATTACTGTCTGCCCAATTTAACAAATTGAAAATTTTGTGTTTTGCACTCTGTTCGTAGCTTCCCTTGTTCAGGGGTGAATATCGTTAGCTCTCCGACCACATTTGACTAGAGACGCACCCCGAATATGAGCGTGTGATTGAGGTAGTGGAAAAGCTCATAAAGATCGCAGCGATGAGGATACTGACTGACAGGATCTGACTTTGGCCGCAAATCGTGGTAGGTATTATAGAATACGGGAGGAAATCCACCAAAAATCCGAGAAATCGCCAAGCTATGACTTGTAAGGTGGACGAATCTTCGCATCATGGAAACTGCTCACTCGGCTTCGTTGTGCCCATAGAATGAAGATGGATCGAAGATTATAGGACTCTGTGACCCGCCGACGCCAACGTTCCCACTCTCCAAAAAACCCTCGTCAGACATTCATGTTTCCCGGACAATGAAAAACACTCACCCACAAGTCTCCATGAAGAAGCGCAGGCTGAATTTTCAATGGACCTGAAGGAACCGCTCAGGAGAACATCCGTCTCGAAAAAATCAACATATGGTACCCAGCAGCTGGGGAATGACCCTATGAGTATTTTACTTTAGTAGATGCAATTATTATATCCATTATGACTCTCATCCAATGAACTAACCTTTCTTTTACTTGATCACTAAGGTCACACAACTCCTCATGAGATCCCTTTTCCCTCAATTGATCCACCAAATCACCTATCATGGAATCATAGCACTTCTCCCAAGTCTCGAACCAACCATTGCAGAGCCTCGTAACACCACAGTAGGTTGGCACATGGAACCCGAAGCCCCTTTCACTAGCCTTGGCATGTAACTCTGTCGCCATTCTAGTTGCCAGTACTTTCGCAGAAGGATCTCCCAATCGATGGAGGTCCTTGTATTCGGAGATAAAGAATGGTCGGTTCTCATTACTCACTCCCGACGATAATACACGGGGCGAAAGTCCAGGAGCAGCTTCCCATATCGCCTTAAGTGATTCTACCTCACCATTGTACTGTTCTTTCTCGACAGATGTTCCATATTTGACAAAATATGTTTTCCCAGACGACGACTGAACCCTCGGTGGAATGCCAGTGAAATCAGCCTCTTGTTCAAGAACCTTGAGTTGCTCGAGCAGGATGTCAGGGACGCCTCCTTTGTTCATGACAAATAAGTAGGGAATAGAGACACATCGGAAAAGCTTTCTCAAGGTTTGATATCGATGATCGGACCGAGTATCTCGGCAAAGGCAAGAGCAAAACTGAGGGTTTCTCAGGCCCGGTTTCGTCCCACTATTGTATGAGCATGTCACCTCATATAAATTGGCCAGTTTCTGAGGCTTATCAATATTTCCCTCTAAATGAGCCGCCCATTGGATCATACATAGGTGAGGTGAAGAAGGATCTCGATGTAAGCAAGGATTGTGCTTCCCGCCATCTGACTCTGGGTTTTTGACAAGACTATTCAATCGATTTAGCAGAATGAAATTCCCGCTTTGTTTCGCCCTCTGGAAATGAGAGGAATGGATTTCAAGAATCGAATCTTCGTTGTATGTACCTTGCTGACATCACTCGATGATTCACTGACGTTGACAGCCAATATCCTTAGGCGCCGATGTGTCAATATAGCGCAGACAACGGACATGCGACCGATTGGCACTTCGTACATATTGGGGTGTGTTTCTTACCAGGGCTCAGTAATAGTCTTTTCTGAAAGCCTCAATGAGAAGGGCTTTGCCACGCGTGGTGCGGGCGCAATTTGTATGGAGGCCACCGCTGTCGTTCCTGAGGGAAGAATCGCGCCTGAGGATCTTGTCAGTCACATTCGTGAATTAACACTTGAAGCTCAATGTAGCCTCGCTTCAGGGGCTTTGGGCCGATACCCAAATAGAACCTCTACGGAGAATTGTGAATTTTTGTCACGCACAAGGTGCAAAGATCGGGATTCAACTCGCTCATGCTGGTCGCAAGGCCTCCACACATGCTCCTTGGGTTCAAAGAAGAGTTGGTCACAACGCATCCTATACCGCTGCTTCAGATGAAAATGGTTGGCCTGATAATGGTTAGTTATGGTTAGATTGCTTATCCCTTGTCCGTCCTTTCTACCTGTCAGACACCAGTCTTGGGCCCTAGTAATCTGTCCTTCTCGCAAACATATCCGTTTCCGAGAGCCATGTCGGAAGAAGACATGGATGTTGTTGTACGAGCGTTTGTCCTTGCTGTAGAACGGTGTAAGACTGCTGGTTGTAAGTCTTTGTCGCTTTGTGTCTTTAATAAATTGTAACTCAATGTTACCTCTCAGTCGACTTCATTGAGATACATGCCGCCCATGGGTATCTTCTTCATTCCTTTGTTTCTCCTCTATCAAATGTTCGTGACGACCAATATGGTGGTCAGCCTGTAGAAAATCGCCTTCGCTTCCCGCTTCGTGTGGTAGAAGCATGCCGTAGAGCTTGGGAAAAGCCCCTATGGGTACGTATCAGTGCGTGCGATTGGGCTGAGGGTCCGGAACAGGATGAGTCGGGGACATGGAAACAGTGGGGCATTGAGCAGAGCAAGATATTCGTGGGTGAGATGCAAAAGTTAGGAGTTGATCTCATTGACGTCAGTTCGGGTGGAAACTGGGAACATCAGAGGATTCCTGCGAAACATGGATACCAGGTCTGTATATATCACGTCTTGATATCGATGCATTCACACTTTATGTATGTCAGGTACATTTCGCGGAGGCTCTCAAACAAGCACATCCTTCGCTTGTTATCGGCACTGTCGGACTTATTACAGACCCGGTGGAGGCCAATTCATATATCAAATCCGGTAAAGCAGATGTGATATCTCTTGCAAGGGAACTGTTGAGAATGCCCCATTGGCCGTTGCTTGCTGCAAAGAAACTCGGGGTGACCGTGAAGGCCGCGAATCAATATGAAAGAGCATGGCAGTAGTTAGGTGTCGTGCTAACAATTGCAATCGTCTCGTCTCCCGTGGCTTCTCTCTGTTAGAGTCGCCAGAACTTTTTCTTGTGTCATCTTGAAATCGTGCAGTTTTATATGCAACATCAAATCGAAGCAAGCTATGGTGCTTGACATTACACTGGGTATAAACTCCCAGTTGTAAATATTTCTACGTTGGTTATGTCCATTTGGTATTGGATCAAGTGTTTACAACTTCTCTGTGTCGTTTGGAACGACACCTAGGTCCAATCCATATGACAAGATAGATAAACGGGATACCAAGGAGTGACAGTCCGGCCAAGAGTACAAAAGTCCAACCAACACCGATTCCGTTGAAGATGATATCAATTATGGAAACTAAAACTGCACTAAGGGTGCATCGCACAAGGTTATTCTGGATGAAGAAGCATCAATACTCAAACGATCGCGTCAGGACCATGTCACGCTCACACACGCAGTGATCGATGAACTCTGACCAGGGAAAAGATCAATCATCAGAGTTTGTGCTGAATTCATGACCGCAATCGAGATATAGCCGACTTGGCTGAACTGTTAGATGTTACAGTGCACAAGTATGTCAGACTGCCTCACCAATGATCTGGATGATTAATGGCGCCGCAAGGTTTACACTCTTTTCAATGCACCAGCCGTAACCGGCAGAACAAGTGACTAGAAGGACGAGCAGGACAGGAAGAAATCTTAATCGGGCCTGTAACAGGAATCAGTCGTTCCAATTTCTGTCCATCAGTTGTTCGTACCTGTTCTATGGGGAAGTGTATAGGAACATTCTGCTTGCCTCCTGGGACCCTCGCTGGCTCCGGACCGTTCTTTGCTGAATGTCTCCTTCTAACCTTTTCCGAAAACCTACGAAATTCCCAGTCGAGAAGCTTGCCGTTGCATATGGTGCCAATGACCATACCACCTCCAATGGCCAAATAACAGAGACCGATCTCGGTCTCAGACAGAAAAGGGTAGGCAGTGACAAACAGAGTAGAGAGTGTAGCGATATATCCGTAGTAAACAGCACAAACGAGCGCAGTGAGTACAAGTAACATGATGATGTCCACATGCATCAACAGCCGGAATGGGTTTTGCATGCCCTTTTTGAGCGAGACAGATTCGTAACAGGGTTCGCCTCGCCTTCGAATCATGGGGATAATAGGGCGGTATATAGGGGATGGTAGCACGCTACCATCTCCAACGATGCTTCGTAGAGTTTCGGGTAGGAACCTGCAAGGCTGTCATGTCACCATCTATGCTCAGTGCAACGTTGAGAAACGAACAGAATCAGTATGACCAAGCAAAATGAAGCACTGATGCACAAAAACCAGAAAATAGACCTGAATATTGCGCCAACAATTAGTATTTCAGCAATAACAACAAAAAGGATTCTGAACCTCCAGCCAAGATGTTGAGACAACACACCACCAATAACCGGACCAACAGCGGGACCAACCTTGGAAACGAGGCATAAAAAATTTTAGGTTGGAAGAGACGGAAACTATACCATAGGTCCTATAGTGAACATCCCAAAGAAGGAACCTCGTTCTTTTGGCTCAGAGATATCGCCAATGACTCCGGCACCTAGACATCACATGTCACCCAAACCAAGTATCAGGCTCAATACAAACTGAATACCGAGTGCTATCGTGCTGGCGGATCCAGCGGCTTGCAAGCATCGCAGGAGCATCAAGAGCCAGTACGCGGAGGTTGGAACCAACGCCAATCCGACACATGTTAGCACAAGAATAATTAAACATCCAATAAACATTGGACGTCGTCCCTGGGAATCAGAAAGAGGACCCCAGACTACGGGAGCTTCAAACTTTGATAAGTATGCTACATAGTTTTACGTGAATAAGGAAGCAAAGAATACCTATCCCTTGCATGACCATGTACATCGTGACCTTCAACACAAATTGTCATTACTTCTTTACTGGTCAAGATTCGAAGGAATGAAACTAACCGTCAGATTGATAAGCTCAGTAGACTTCTGAAATACTTTTGAAATGGTCGGGAGAGCAGGAAGATAGATGTTAGCTGTAAAAGGACTGATAAAAGAGTTATGTCAACAAGAGGAGATGGTACATGTAGTTATGGAGCTTCAACCTGAATATGCCAGCAAAAGCTACAACAGAGACGATAAACCATTTTTCGTTCGACGTGAAGACACTGAATGGTCTATCGGAAGCTTCGGTAGTAGGGAGTTGAGGCGTCTGCTGCGTGTCTCTGTCTGCATTTGTCTCGAGATGGGTATCATACGACATAACCTGCTGTTTTTTATGGACTCAGATATTGTAGAGAAGCTCAGATGTTGAAGAGATGCTCAGATGTTTAAAAAGACGAAGAGGATCGAATTGCGATACTTTATAGATTATATGCATTTATGGAATCCAGAGGAGTCAGTCGGCCCCCGTTCTCGACAAAGCTATATTTAGGATTTATGACGAGTTTCAAGCTCCGCACCCGGTGGCATCGCGTGTTTTCAGCGTGTCGGCTCTCATGACAGGCTAGTTTTCCTTCTTTAAAAAAAGTGAATCTTTGATTCACCTATTTATGACTCGGAGGGCCCCGCCATACGCGGAAAACAAGCAGGTTGGCGTTTCTTAGCCATTTTAGACCGTAGGGGGGACACTAGTTAACCAGGAGGATTTTAAGGCATGACCAAGCAATACAAGCAACACTGTCTTTTCGACCCCTCCTCTTGCTATAGTTTCACTTCGTAATGTCATTAGCAGTCTCTGCATGTGCCAAAGGAGGCTACATGAATTTTGGCCTTTTCGGGATGGATATAGGTACAGAATTATATCTGTTTTTTGACTGATAACGATCTGTCACGAACACAGTGGAGCGTGAACACCAAGATTCAAGATATCCAAAAACTAAGCAAGACAGTATACAATGCTATGAGAAATTAGCCATGAGCTCCAAGTCAGCTGTGCATCCAACACTGCTGGCAGCCTAATATGTTTCTTCTGGAAAGAGTGAGAAAGAAACATGTTGTGCCATTTCTAGTGTACATATTTCAGGGAGGAAAAAGCATTAGACAATGGAAAATGTCTTTTTACAAAACAAAAAGCTGACAAAGAAATGGCATAACATGTTTCTTTTACACTTTTTCCAGTAGAAACATTTTCCAGTGCCAATAATGCAAAGGAATTATGTAACGGATGGCCTGCCTAAAATGGAACACGCCGGAATTGCACACGACAAACCAGTGGGACTCCCACTAGAACATACCATGTTACAACTCTGTGACCTGTTACAGAGGGGACTAGGGCGCAACTGACGGTCATGATATCTGCGTAGCGGGGGAAACCGGCCCGCTATAAATTATTGATTCATATCATATGCAGTCCATACGTTAGAACTGTTGCAAGGGCAATATTCTTGACTCTGAAAATGTGTTATAGTTTCTGATCATGCCATATCGTCGGTCGGACGCCGGTTCAACAATATGAACAAACCAGTCTAGATGGCCGTGAGGCATTAATGTAATGCATCTATTCCATTTCATTCTATCCATAATAATCGAACCAAAGATCAGTAACACGCCTGAAGTTTACTCTGCCGAAGTAATGAAACCTAAAAATGGGGCCATGGACAACATAGGGAACGTATATGATACTATCTATATCTCATACTAGTAAAATTCTCTTGAAGCCCTTGTGGATTGCCAAACTTTTTCTTGAACAACCAAAAGACCAGCTGTCGCGCTCGTGAATTGGCGGTTCACTGTCATCCGCCGTCTGATGTCCTTGGTAATTCTACCACTTCCGATGGTTTGCCAGATACAGCTGGCTTCTGCGGTGCGGCCTCAGCTGCTTTTTTAGCGTTGGCAGCTCCCTTTTCACGTTCTAGTTTAGCACCTGATTCTTGCACTGCCAGAGAGAGCTACGTCCACTATGAACATTGTTAAGAAATTGGATAAAGTACGTTGGCTCACATTGATGACTCCCGTGTTGACTGCACGAATCATCTGTAGCTCGGCTTTATCATCAGCACCCGGTGTCGTGTCTTGAGCATTTGCAGGTATCCAAGGCGGAGGTTCCTGTCGGATATGAACCGTCTGTACTTCGTAAACATCTGAATTACGCACTGTGGCTTGTTTTGCAGACGGAGTCATATTATCCCGGAGCTCGAGGACTATAGCAAAGGTAAGGTCGCCCTCCACTATTATGGGGGCGAGCTGAGAGTCTGCCATTGCGAGCTTGACTAGGAACGCTCGGAAATATTGCCCCAGTGTTCGGGCAGTCATAGCGTCTTCGACACTATCGTTGTGCGTACATGAACGGTGATTCCATTGGATCAAAGCAGGGAAGATTGCACCTCGTATCTTTGTTGAACGCTTCGACTTTGATCATGTTCTCCACAGAAAAGATGAAGCGTTCCAACGCCACTTGGTCCTTGTCTTTGATAACCACCACGACCTTCTCTACATTACCCTTCACTTCTCATGAATAGCTGTCTCCTTGACTCGCTCTTCACGCACCAAAATAAGTTCCTCAGCAACGGCTTTGACTGCTCCAGAGATGTAATCGTTAAGCACGGGATGTCGTGATTGGAAGACGGGTGTATCGTATTTCTTGCGGCGCACAAACAAGTCTGCGGGGTATACCTGCCGCACATAGAGGATGCTATGAATCGCGACTTCAACTGACGCATACACGTTCTTGAGTCGATACAGGACGCATGATCGGTATCCCTACTTACTGAATTCGGCGATTCCTTTGACAGTCTCTGCAGCGTGACCTCGTCATGGAGATTGAGAGAAGAGACAAATATTGTACACACGGTTGAAGGTCAGTGGCGCTGGCGCAGTCATCTTCACATAGCAAATATGGTTTGTGGTACGAGTATAACCTGATCGGCCCGTATTTCCGCTCGTAACCCAAACAACACATTAACTACTCAAGCTCTCTTGAAAGAGGGAATATAAATTTAGCTCTATAGGTTATTACTACATGTACTGAAGTTGTCCACGTTATCTGCTAACCCAATCTCATATTGAAGGGCATAAGCTAGATGTGTTCGATTAGTTTAATAATGGAGCACTACAAGGAAGCTTACAGGTCATATTTGACTAAGTCATCAGCATTTACTACGGCGGATGCAATAAACGACCGCGCCTCAAGCCACACCCAAACCTGTAGGCAATGCATTCGTAATGCAGTCTTATTCTTAGTGATAAAGAACACGTACCTTCAGCAATGCTCCGAGATTGCTGGACGGCAAGTTCTTCGTCATCGATTCCCTTGTAGCCATCTGGCTACCAAGCTGTCTCAATATCGGTAGCGCACTCGCGAATAAATCCAACCCCGGATCTAGCTGACGACCGATGCCCTCCAACAACAGTATCGAGATGACAGTATTGATAAAATCGCCTTCCATCTTGACATGGTGCACCCTCACTGCCTTCAACACCTCTGTAAGAAGGTCGGATATTTTAATCTGGCCGAGGGAGAATGTCTTGCGCTTGACACTTAGTACCAGATGTTGCATCTTGAGGGCAAAGGTTTCAGTATCGATGGCGAGTTCAGGTGAACGCGAACGCTCGACCATGAGTTGACCAGTGCGGTAGCCATCGAATTCAGCGACGGCACGGAAAAGGTCTAAAAAGTTTCTGCGATTCGTGGCGTCGAGTGTCGTGACGAGACCTGCGTCGATAAAGACAATTTCGGGAATATAACCTTCAGTGCTCAGTTTAGCGAGCTCAGCAGTCCAGGCCGAAGGTGATGGGATGAGGGCATGCAAACGTGATACTATCTCGTCTGAACCGTGATGGTCGACTGGGATCGTTTGAAGCGTTTCGTCATGGGTTGAGAATGTATTATGATATATGTTGATGAGCAGCTCTCTAGTTGAAAGAGGTTTGGTGAACTTGATAAGAATATTTCCCGGATGTAGGTCAGAATGTACGAAGTTATCCAGAAGAAGCATGTTCTTTTCATGTTAAAGCTATATTTTAGTGCACAAGAGATGTACGATAGAATGATCACTGACCAAGAAGGCATCTAGACCACTGGTCGCTATTTGTTCATCATATGGGCCACCGCCATTTCTAAGGAACGCCTCGAGGGGTAGGGCGTTTTCATACTCTTCTATCAAGATGTCTTTTGTCGACCACACCTTCAAGGGCCTCGGGAAGGTTACGGACACATTTCTGTTGGAGAAATTGTGTTCAAATGCCAGCAAATTTTCAGCTTCATTCCTAAGATCGAGCTGTTGGAACATCATAGTTCCGAATACATCTACCTCTTGTGGTAAAGATAGCCATTGCATTCCGGGAAGGAGAGAAATTGCACGAGCGAAGAAAGACATGATGGAAAGGTCGCGAGCAATCATCTTTGACACGTCAGGATGCAGGATTTTGATAGCGACCGAAGCCGTTGGTACAGATGGTAGGGGATCTTTCAATATAGCCGGACCTATGGCTGCTGCTGGCGTCTTTCTTGAGCGACGAGGACCAAGGTATGATGGTGGTATTAGGTCTTGCTTGAGAATTGCTCGGTAGACCTAGAAAAAGGTCATCGTACCTGTAGACAGATGAAGACTAGGACTGCGCACCTGGGCGATAGCTCCAGTACCGATGGGTATGTCGTTAAACTCTTCAAATACCTCATCGAAAGGACGTTCAAAAACTCTTTCTATGACTTGTTTGGTGTGTTCGATGGAATGCGGCGTGCCCCGGGAATGCAGAGCTCCTAGACGTTCGCAGAAGAGTGAAGAAAATAGGTCCGCACGAGACGCTGCCCACTGAGCCAGCTATAGACACTCGTGTGTCAGCGAGTTGACCTAGGACCAGTTTGGCTTGGACTCACTTTGATGAATGTGGGCCCTGCAGCTTCCATTCTGCTGACGAGGAAACCGTACCACCAGACTGCACCCCACCTGTCTCCTCGGTACTTCTTCTTTGGCTTTCCGATGAGAAGCATTGGTGTGCATAACAAGACAGGAATGAAGAGGGCGAAGAGATAGACAAAACGTTTGGCCGTAAGAAGGGGTTCCCAAATTCTGGCGCGAAAGAAAGCGCATAGTCGCGCCATAAGAGTATAATTGGCCTCAGATGGTGATGCTATGACGACGTTTTGGGGTTTTGAAACAGCGGGACATGGGCATGGAATTAGGATTGGAGAAGAGAACATGCTGGGAAGAAGAGATTCTGGCCGTGGAGCAAAATAGAGAGTCGTTCCCCCAATCAATGGAATGGCCCAAAGTGATTTTCGATAGGCAGCCCAACGAGACCAGACCGGAAGTGGATGACTAGCCCGCGTGGACGTGTGCCGTATGGTCGGGAAAAGATGCGGCTCTAGAGCTGGGGCGAGCGGCGGACGCAGTCCCAGTGATAGGCGGTAGATACGACAGGAAAAAGCCATGACTGTCCATCCACGGATGCATATGGGGTCAGAAATGTCAACGGACTCGAAAGTGGTAGGCCATATATGGTCGTTGGATGGGATTAACCGGTTCTGTGACGTCGTGACCAAAGTAATGCCTGGAGAGCTCCGAATCCAGAGTACTTATCTCTCGTCCGACGGCAATCACTGTACTTATCTGTAGTGACTGTAATAAAATTTCTGGTGTAAATGAAAAAGTCAGCTCCTTGAGGAAACGAAAGTCCCCGAGAGAACGCGAATGTTGACTTGGACACACATAGATAAGCTATGTCACTCAATTGCTCGTTACGTAACTTCTTTCTGGGAGGACCCTAAATCCAGGAGCTCAAGAAGGCTGATACGTTTGCTTCGCTCCACTCCCTCCTTCACTGCGCCGTGGCCGTATGGCTGCTTCCTATGCCTTCGTCACCTTGATCTCCTCTGATTCTTATCTGCCTGGTGCTCTTGCTCTCGCTGGCGCACTTAAAGATGTCCATCCATCTCCCGCTGTCCCTCCAGAGGTCGATTTCCAGACGGTATGCTTAGTAACTCCAGAAACGGTCGATGTGTCTACCATCAAACTCTTACGCACCGCGTTTGACATTGTTATCGGCGTTGAGACGATTCTACAACAGGATGAGGCTGGTTTGGCTCTGCTTGGTGAGTGCCCTTTCAGAATACATGCAACACACCCTCTCTACCACGCGTCTCTTGGCTACCCTCCGCTGCAATACTTGCTTTACTTTCAGGCAAATGCTTTAAGAGGTGCTCCCAAGCGGTTCTGACGCGTTTACGGGTACAACACGCCGAATAAAAAACCCTGCTCCCTTTGTATAGTGCCTCTCTTGATAGAAACTAATTTCATTCGTAGGTCGTCTTGATCTCAACACAGTCCTTACAAAATTGCACATATTTCGCCTGACCCAGTTTACAAAGATCATCTTTCTCGATGCCGATGTTCTTCCCATTCGTCCTCTATCACATCTGTTTACCTTACCTCACGAATTCTCTGCATCGCCAGACGTCGGATGGCCCGATATATTTAATTCCGGGGTTATGGTCATCACTCCAGGAGAAAGCAAATTCAATGAGCTCCGCGAGTTGTTCAAGTCGAAGGGTACTTGGGATGGAGGTGATCAGGGACTTCTCAACGAATGGCGAGGAAATAATTGGAACCGACTCAGTTTCACTTACAATACTACCCCGACCGCCGCATATACGTGAGTTACTCAAACGATCACTCCTCTGGCGTTCAACCTTATTGTGCTCCTACATAGTTATGCACCTGCATATGAACGATTCGGTTCTCAGATATCTGCCATTCACTTCATCGGCCCAAACAAACCTTGGAATTCCCTTTCCTTCCGTTCTCCTTTCTCGAGCCATGGTGTCCCATCGGCCGCATCCCCTCAGCAAGCTTATGATTTTAACGCTCTTGTGAATCAGTGGTACGACGTCTATGATCGGCATTATCGTTCTCTGCCCGTCAAGCGACCTCGATTTGAAGCCAAACACTACGAGTCGGCATGGAACCAGACAAGCACACCACTTCCATCACAAGACGTACTGAGCTTGGATGATTTACGACGATTAGCAATTGAGGGTATGAGCGCCGCACCTGCTGCTCCATACGATCATTCCCGTGATGAACAGCGCCCCGAAGGCCAATACCAAAGTATGCCACTTGAGGGGCGGGTAGACTTGATGCGACCTAAAGCGGACCCACCAATCGAGGAAGTATCACAAGTGCTTACGATAGATGTTGCAGACGAGGCCAAAGGAAAAAAACGTCCAGATTCATTGTCTCTGTCATCACTGGAGGAAGATCCACACACACCGGTCGCGCGCACTCTCAACCTCCCCGCTCATACACCTCTCCGATGGCATACACTTCCGACTCCTGGCCCCAATGAAATACCTCTTAGTCCCCACATGCAGACGATACCCCTTCCACCCGTGACGCCGGGTGTCGAACGTGACACGCCTACTCTTTTATCGTTCCCAACCCCATCAGCACCCGAAAGTCCTTCCAACCGTCCATCTAAACTCAGGCTGCGACAATTAGAACATGACAAGATTCTTTCACCCTTGCCGGCAATCTTCGCCAAACCTGAACAACGTAAAGCGCCTGCCCGCCCCCATTCTCCTACAATGCTCATTTGGAACCCAGCTGTCGAGCCGCCACCCACTGTAACACCCGCTATTAATGCTTTTCCGACTGATACCTACTTTACAAATGCTTGGGATGCGTCCCCTGTGAAGCCGGACCAACAGACGTACCAAGAGCCTCAAACTCCACTTGCTGACTCTGGGGCACTCTTTGAACCCTTACCACGTCCAGAAATACCGGAAACATTGATTAAGCAAGGTCATTATCGAAATGTAACCGGAGAAAGTTGTGAAGGTGCTACTCCTAGCCCAGACAGCACAAAGGTCAAGCCTGTGTTCCCTTGGGAGGAAAAACCGCGCCATCTCCCAGGCAGAGTCTTTCCCGTCGCTGATTCTCCTAAACCTGCTCTTTTTCTGAGTCCAGAAAGCCAATCAAGTCGGACATCTTCTGAGCTGCCGACTACACCAGAAACAAAACCAGTTCCCCCTCATACCATCTTGTCTCCACTAGGTCAAGGAGTTCCGCCCTCATTCATGTATCCGAATGCTTGGGACATTGTTCCCAGTATCCAGAAGTATGCATCTCGTCTCGTGCGTCCGCCACCGACTCAACCGCTGGCGCCAGCATTCGAGGAGGGGTGGGAAAAGGTAAAGAACAAATGGGATGACAGGGCAGAGGCTAGCAGCAGGGATGGCGACGTGGAAGATGAAGGAGAGGACAGCAGTGAAGAAGAAATGCCAGTTGAGGATGACAAACCAAACAGGGACGTATTTGAGGTTGAGGTGAAGCTTATGAAACAAAGCCGCTCAAGACGAGGTTCCTCGGCGCCCACGATCCGGAGTACTGATGAGCCATTGCGATACCGTGATGTTGGTGTTCAAACCGAAGTGCGGGAGATGATAACACAGGGCGTTCAGACAACCGCTTGTCTGGCCACGCCACACGACGGGGACGCCGGAGCAGGCAAGAAACCTACATTGTTGGGCAAGCGCCACTGGACCCCGACAAGTCGGCCTAGCATTCCTCCTTCTATCACGATGCACGACGTTGAAAGTCCACCAGGTGGATCACCAGCCTCAAGTTCTTCTCCCACTGCTGAAGCTAGGTTGCGTTCACCACAACCCGGTCTTCGATCTCCACCCAATTTACAGCTGCCTATCACATCTCCTATTCCGGTCACTCGAAGTGCCACTATACCTCAAAAGTCTGCAATTCGCATGACCTCTTCACCTGTTGGCAATGTATCTGTCATCAGTCGACAGGCATCGAACGATTCCTCACTCACCTCGCCTGTATCCTCAATTGGTCCTATGTCTCCGTGGGAAGGGCAACCTATTAGTTCACCCCTACGGAAAGGTGGACGCGTATGGGACCCTGCCCGGGGTGTCGAGCTATTCAAACGCGGATCTGAGGAGGTCCTTGCTCGCTTCTTGAAAATGGGAACCTGGGAAGACGAGCATTAAATAAGTGCTCGTGTCGCGCCTATCTTACTTTTTGACCTCAACGGGTTGTATCCATGTTGGGTGTTGTACGACATTTTCCCTATTCGTTCAGTTCCTCGAGCTGACCTATCATTATCCTTTCCGCCATTCAGTCCCCGTTTCGGACCTTGTATCGTGCTTTCTGGAAGACGCTTTATTTCTTTTCATTCAAATCCAACTCATGATCCTGATGCCGCTTCTACCCCTATGTCTTCATACAGCATCATGACAAATTTTCCTTTACCATTCAGCTTAGATACCTACTGCAAATGCCCCCTTTTCTCCAAAAGGCACAGGATATAGAGCCTCGTGCCGTCCCTTCCATAGAGTACTTGTACTCTGTCGTCATTGCAAATGCCATAATGATGTCATACCCTGTTTACTCCACGTATAAACGCTGGCGCCATGCTAAGTGGATTAGTTCCATATATTCGTGTAGTATGTCGAGAACTACTGGTCATATCTTTAACGTTCCCGAGGCTCATGGCAAAGAGTACGTCTTTTTGTTTACCAACTCTGTATATCCCGACGAGCTCTCGTATAGGACTGTGGAATATGAGACGACTGCGGCAGAAGCACAGATAGAAGCACCCACTGCCGAGATTGCTCGTGAGGTCGAAGAAAACGCGGAGCACGTTCACGATGTCGCGCAAGATGCGGCAAATGTGGCGAGGGTGAGCGTTACCCTACTCACAGATCATTGCTTTCTTCTCACCTAATCCATCTAGCATAAAGGTCTAGCGTTGACCGGAGCAAAGCCTTCTGCTGTCGACCAGCTACAACAGCAAGCATCAGCCAAAACCAATGCAGCTGTGACTGAAGGTCAACACGACGTTGAAGCTCTCAAAGCAGCTGGCGCAGATTACGTCGGACAAGCGAAAGAAGTAGTTGATAAAGTTATCTCAGCCGCTCAGGTATGTGTATATAATTCCATTGATACACGAATTGTCTTTGAATCGATCTCTTCACCTAGAGCTATCTTCCGAACAGTGTTGGGGGAGAAGCTGGAACAACGCAGGAAGTTTTCGAGAAGGCAAAAGGTTCGGTACAAGGCGCATTCGGGACTGCAGGCACAGCTCCGATTGTATCTTCGACACCGTCATCTTCGACTGGTATTCCGGCTACGAGTGCACCACTTGAAAGCGGGATGCACAGCGTCAATACCCCCTATCCTGCAACAACGACCAGACAAGCGACGAGAGTGGCAGAAAACACTCTGTAATCAACTACACCTTCCTCATCAGCTTGTCACATACTCAATTAGTATTAATTCTCCTATATGTACATATATAGTAGTACGGAAGAATCTAATCTCTTATTCGGTTACCGGTAATCATAGTGGCGCACCTATCGATGATGTCATTCATATAAAGTGTATTTGGTCTGCATTCCTACTGTCAACACAAGTTATACCCAAATCACCATGGTGAGACTCCCCTCTGCAGCTGTGTCCTCTCGATCTCACTCGATCTACCTCAGGATAGCTTCATCAATATGGCAAAGCAGGGTCTCGATACTTACAACCAGTCTCACTGTGCGATCGATCAATCTCTTCATAGATAATGCAACACTGATATTGCTCCGTTTTGGCCTCCAGCGGATGTGAGGAAGACTGGTGGCGAAGAATTCAACTCCCCAGATAACTCTGCGCCCGGCTCTGGAGGGAGAACTAATAGTGAGAATCATAAGGTCAATCGATCTGATGTTATTTAACTCTGATTCTAGTCAACCATGACGAGGCTATTCAGAGAGCACATGAACATGGATCTGGCGATAAAGATCTCTTCCAGACCGCAATGGGTTTCCTCGGTAATAACAAGGTATATCTTATCGAGTTCCTGTCATGTTCGTTATCCTCACAAATTTCACAGGGGGATCATGAGAAGCCTATCGATGAGGACGAAGTGACCAATGCTCATCGCAAAGCATATGATGAAGGAAACGCTTCCGGCCTAAGTGCCAACTCCCTTGGAGGTGCTGCTGCCTTACAGGTGATTCATTCTTCGCAGTCGTAGCGTACGTCATCTTGACATCGAATGACCCGATTACTGCAGGTCCTCAAGCAATTCACCTCAGGAGGCAAGAGTGGAAGTTCTCAGACTGAGCTTATCAGTATGGCGATGGCGGAAGCGACAAAGCTGTTTGACAAGTCTGGAGGAGGCGCATCGGGTAACAAACAAGACGCTGTCAATGGCGCTGCGATGACAGTCATGAAGTTGTTGGTGCAGTCTAAATTTGGTGGTGGTGGATCCTTCATCGGTGGCGGTAACTCTGGTGGGCTCAGTGGGTTGATGGGCTTACCTGTGAACACTTTTCTCATGATATCAGACAGATTGATTGCTTGTGTAGGCTTCCCAGTTCGCGAAGTAAGCATTAAGCGGACACTGTTTCCAAATACCATATCATATAGGGATCATTTGTCACATTTCGTTGCTTAACCGAGTGTATTTGAAATAAACTTTCCATGCATTCTGAGAAATCAATAAACCTAAGTAGGCGTCGAACAATGGCATTAGTAAGCACAATGTGATGCAATTGAAGTCCGCCAGGACACTACCTTTAATACCATACTAATTGCACTGCAAAGATCTCCTAGAGGCGCGCCCGTTGCTGAGTCTTCCGATATGGCTCTTTCAAACAACGACACCGATCACGCTGCCCAGGCTGGCAGTCATATCAGCAATACTGTCACCCCGAGCCTTGGATTGTTCAATGATTATCTTCTCGACTTCCACACGACAGCACAGTCTCTTACCTCTACACTCTACGGTGAATTGGAGGCTATATTTTCTCGCATAAACATCTATGACATCTCACCATCTCACCTCGACAAACCATTGAAGACTACATCTCGTCCCATTTCTAAGCCTCATCATCCCACATATATAGAGCCTGCCTATCATTGGTTACTTGCAAACATCCATAATCCATATCCCCCCAAGGAACTCCGCGTCAACATAGCTCGCAAGGCGAAATCTGACGTTAAAAGTGTGGAGGCTTGGTTCGTTGATGCTCGAAGTCGAATAGGCTGGAATTCTCTGCGGAAAACGCACTTTGGAAACAGACGTGCCGATATCGTGGATGCTGCGACGCGCTTCTTCGTGCAAACCGATGAGAAACGACCCCTTAGCCCTACCCTCGAGTTCGAATTCGCGCAAATGGAGAATTCAGCGAAAAGTCTCTACGCCGATAAGTTTGTGGAAACAACACTGGCGGCGAAGCTGGACGTAGCAGTAAGGGATTTGACACTCGAGATGAAGATGCAAGCAAAAATGCACGCACGAGAGGAGCTCAAACGTCAGAAGGCGGCATCTTCGTATCCGTCACCTCTGCATTCTCCAGATCGTTCCCCAGAACCAGAAAAATGTCCACCACTAGCACAGGAAATAGACTCTGTCACAACACCACTCGATGCCCTGACAGGGACAGGGAGAAAACGCCGTAGCTCATCTTCTGAATTTAACAACGACGCACCATCAAAACGCGCTAGGTACTTCGTTTGCCTCTCCATCCCGATGCTCCATCTAATCTGTTACTTTTTCAGAGCTGGATCCCTGCTGCCCTCCACCACTTGTTTACCATCACCAACACCCTCATCACACGAATCTCTACGAAGTGCCTCTCCCCCAGGTTCCTCTTCAGATCCGATATTATTGCCTACCATCAGTCGAAAACGAGGTCTTTCCGAGTCACATGAGCAGGGCGCTTCGAAACGACTACCAGTGTGCGATCCTCTACCCATAACTCCAAGTACATTATTCGACTGGAAGACCTCGAACCTGGATAATTGGTTCAACACTCAATTTGACATATCAACCCCTGTGAATGTCGATCTTCTGGACGATACTCAAGGGCTGGATCTAGACATCTACTCTTATTCCGCTGCAGAGGCAAATACATCGTCATCATCAACTAAATCACAGTCCGAAGCATCTTGTAAGTCATTTTTTTGTAGATGAGTTAATGCTCATTATGTCTGCAGCAACATTGAAATGTGCAGAAGTCGTTGCCCACTTGGTGAGGAATGACGTATCCTCGGGTGGAGTGGATATATCTGCCAATAATTTCAACTATAATGAATATCTCGATGACTGTGAACAATTTCTTTTTGCTTTCCAAGGTATGTGGCTTTGATAAGGATCCGATCTGGATTTGATCTGTCTCTCCTGCCAGACTTTGCTCATTCAGCCGGCACCTTGCCTGCACTACAGCGTCCTCTATTGGATTTCTCTGTCCTTTCTGACTCTTCATCTGTCTCAGATCACAGTGTTCATAATTCTTTCTTAGCTACTACCGCAGCCCATGCCACAAATTTTAGCCCAAATACCAATATTGATAACTGGGATCTATCAACTTTTGGCCAATTCGAGACCCCATTTAATGCCACGAATCTCGCCTACAATGTGTCTTTGCACACTGACCTCTTCTCGGAGATTAATACGCAACGGGGCAATGCGGTCGTTCCTATGCCAGATCAGGAAGGGAGTGTTGAGATCCAGTTACGACTTGCGACGATGAAAGAAGAGATGCGGAGGTTAGAGGAGTGTATTGCTAAAACATCGTAGTTCCTTAGTCGAAATCGTTTCCATCGGCTGATTTCATGGAATAGATCATTGTGCTCTTTTGACTTGCGTAATCTCCTTCGATATCACTCACATGTAATGACTATAGCAAGCAGAATCTCTGGGACAATGGGGCAATACTCTATTTTGCAAGAATTGCTTTCGCTTGTTGGCTTTGAATAATCGACATTCGACCACTTTCCTTCAATACGATTTCATCAAGCATTAGGAAGCGTTACTGTCATGTAACTCGATGTGCAAAGGTTTGCAATGTGTAAAATGCACTTTTAGATACATTTTCCTTGTTGACTGGGTCTGAGAGAGAATCCAGAAGATCAAACTTACTGTACCTTAGATCATCATCTTACATTGTCTTACTACATCTATGGTATAGGTTACAACAAAGTGGCCTCATTTGACTTGGTAAATAACTGTATGGTAGATAATCATGATTGTGAGAATGATGTTTGTGCAAATCAGTAATTGAACTTCTTGAAAGAGTTGGAAATTGTCAGGTTTGGAGAACCTGGGAGCTCACCTCCAAGAGTGAGAACCTGCTAGTCAGTTAGTTGTTGACTGAGGAGGGAACACACAAGTGTCCCGAGGCTGATCCGGGCACTAGGCAATGTCCCGGAGTTGATGTGACATGGGTGGAGGTTGTTGAAGTCCATGGGAATGTTCTGCAGACTGAGATAACTATGCCAAAGAGTTGAAATAAAAAGGAGAAAAAGAGTGATATGAGTAGAGAAAGAGACAGAGTAGAGTTGTAACATTTCCATTATGGGTCATGCAGCTTACAGTTCACACCTCATAACACAAAACCAGTCAATTGGTATGTCTATGAAGGATATGAAGTAAGGTGCTGCCTTACACAAGTACAAATAATGTAGTTTAGGTAGCATCATGTGATGCTACCATGAATAATAATAATTAAATAAGAAAACTAGGTATATAGTAATGTAAGCAGCACAAGATCAAAGAGTAATGGATGATCTGTTACATACTCCTCTGTTGAGTCCATCAATGGACTCACAATGCAAAAAAAGAGTCAGTAAGGGGGGTGGGATAGGCATTCCACCTATGAGGCATCTCTGGAGACCCAAGTGAAGGTCCTTGCATGAAAATAGTGTAGGACCACCAGATCCTACAGAATGAGCATTGAGCATAGTAGTATTCTAGTACATTGCTCAATCTTGTGCCAAGAGATTGGAATGGGCAATAAGCCAGCCCAATGAATTGAATTTCATCATGAACTATATTAAGTAGTTCATCCTGTGTGTTCATTCATTTGTGAGGCTGTAGCTTCCTTGCTGCTGACAACATCAGCCCAGCACTCTGATACAGCCATTAGCTGTATCTAAGGATCTACTTGTTCCAGCTTCAGGTGTAGCAGTGGTCATGACATTAGTTGGTACAGTCATATCTGAAGGGCCAGGAATGATAACTGCAGTTGTCTCTGGGCTATTGTTGACAGGCACAGAAAGCTTGTTGGCTGAGTCCGGTTCTATGGACTTTTCCATAGAAGTATCCTCTGGGGATGCCTTGGAACTCATAAATAGCACAGGGGTAAACCTTACAGATAATAATATAGGCCCTGCCTTAGTGGCCTGGATCTCAGGTAAAAGTGCTGCTGCTGCTAGCATATTGGCCTTGGCCAAGACAATATCTGCCACCTCTGCAAGATGGTGCAGAAGGTGGATAAATATGAGTGACTTCCTATAGTATAGCCATTTAGCTATGCATAAGGAAAAGTGATTCTGGCTCTCATGGATTTAAAGAAGCACCCTGAAGCACTCTCAATCATCATTGGTGGGTGTATACCACCCATCATACCCCACCAGGTATGGGGGTTCATTAATAGACTGGAGTTGATGATGATGCTCATTGTCAACTCTCATGAATAGGTCTATATGTATGATGCTTCCTGACTAGTAGTGATCTAAGAAGCATATTCTATAGATATATACATGGTTTACTCAGGTAAGAGGCACATAGTTTATAAGGAAATAACAAATGACCTCCACTTTACTAAGATTATTAATCTGCATAGGCAGCACCTGTAGCCTATATAGTGTAAAGGTGTAGGGTCTGAAAGGATCAAAGTCTCCTACATGTTCATAGTAGCTATCAACCATATTGTGATAGAAATGGGGCTGTGCTACTACTATAGCAAACAGCTGCATATAAGCTGTTCATGTATAAGGTGAGGTTGAGGCAAGAGCCCAACTTAAAATGTAGCTAAAGACCAATTATTGATTTATGCAAAGCAAAGCATAAATGGCCACACTAAAGTACAAGTTCTAGGAACCTGGGTGGCAGTGGTGTATAATATATTGTGTCTATATATCAATGTTGAAGTGTTAGTTGATTGGGACTTGATTAAGTCCCATTCCCCAAGTATTGTTATCTATATGGCCAAGCATGGCCAACAACTAAGAGGGTAAGGGAACTAATTGCCAATAAGAGTCCCCTTTTAGCAAACAAGTGGCTAGCTCCTCCAGAGTTAACTACAGGACATGCTGCATAGTGCAGTCCAGCTAATTAGTCACAGTATAATAGGAGATCTGGTGGAACTCCTGGATGAGGAAAGCAGCATGTACTCTCTCCCATATTGTGATGTGAGGATTTGACTTGCTGACAATATGAAGCATTAGCCATAGCTGCTTTGGATTCATGGGCATCCCTTAAGAAGCCCACCAATAGAGATGTTCATAATATGGGGACAAATATACAATCCCCACTATTTCAGTAGAATAAGTGAAGAGCACCTTGGTGCCTATAAAGACTGCATTGGTCATTGATGACTAATAATAGTTGAGGTGTAACATATTCCAAAAGTTATTGCAGCACTTATAGTGCCCTTATATCTGAATGGTTCCTCAGCTGTCTAGGAAGCAATCAGGCACCATATTGTTGAGATGCTTGAAGTCCATCTTGGCCTTTTCAGTATCAATAGCTAACAGCCATTTGGCATTAGCATTGTGTATTTTCTTACAACAATGCTCTGTAGTGTTATCATCTGAGTTGCTGTCCAAAATACAGTGCTTGGACACTATGACATTGTCCTTATAATTAGTTCCCAAGTCAGAGGCAGCTACACTTTCAGCTGCCCCATAGAAAGACTGGCCCAGAGTGACAAAGAACTCTGTCACATAGATTCCACTGAACTGGTAGGATATATTTGCAGAATAGGGCTCAAAGCATCATATAGGTCCTTGGCTTAAGGACTTCAATGACTTCCACCTCTAATCTCTGTGGCATATTTGTGGGATAGGTAATTGAGGTGGCAACAACTACTGAGTCATTTGCCAGTGACATTGTAGGGGCTGGTTTTGAAGAGCTAGCCTTGGTGGTAACTAGCTATGATGGTACAGCTTTAGTCTATGCTGACCTCAAAGGTTCAGCTATAGTCTGAAAGTGCCCCAAAGCCTGTTGGAAAACATTCCACTAAACTGTGCAGCTTAGTGGAATGTCTCCCAACATAAAGTAAATCTGACCAACCCAGATGGCTAGTGAATTGACCCCTGTGGTAGGCAATATATCTGATAGAGAACCAGCTGAGCACTACAAAGAATATTGATGAAGTTGGGCAAGAAACATCACTAGTGTATAGTTACCAACTCTAGCAATTCCAGGACAGAGGGGGGTATCCATTGACTAGATAGGTCAGGTTTACTTCATGTTGGGAGACATTCTATTGAGCCACACAGCTTAGTGGAATGTCTCCCAACAAAGTCCAAGCACATATCCATCAGCTGGTCCTTGTCAGCAGTAACAATATCATTATAGGGCACTAGTGGTGCTCTCTGAGTTGACAATTCCTCAAGAGGCTTTGGAGGCACTATATAAGCCTTTTTTGCCTTAGAAGAGTGGGAAGGAAAAGCTACCTGTTTCTTCAAGGCTGATCAGAAGAGGTCTACATAGGCTTCATCCCTCTAATTTCTTAATATGTCAAGTTTATTAAGAACTTGTGTAAGCACTATTTATACAATGGGGTTATTGAGGATGTTGACACTGATATCCTCTAGCACTCTGGCATTATACAACTGTTAGAGCAGATGAGTGATCTGTTCATTGACTATGGATGATAGCTCAGGCTCTTTTACCTTGCCCTTGCCCTTCTCCTTTGCTAAGAAGCATTGCTGAGCTATTTTTCAAGCAGTTAATGAGGAGGACTCAGCCTTCATTGCTGATATGGATGATAACATCTCAGTCATTGCCTGTTGCTTTTTCTTAGAATTTGGAGCAACCAAAGATTGCCCTGCCATACCCAATTATAAGGATGAAGCATCTGACAGATGCACTGTGGTAAACAGCAGTAGGTATACCTGCTATAGAAGGGAT
This sequence comes from Termitomyces sp. DKA19, assembly GCA_018851325.1. Taxonomy (NCBI): domain Eukaryota; kingdom Fungi; phylum Basidiomycota; class Agaricomycetes; order Agaricales; family Lyophyllaceae; genus Termitomyces; species Termitomyces sp. DKA19. The sequence goes on from JABCKS010000070.1 coordinate 41,549, forward strand.
AGTATATCTATCATTAATGTGATGAACTCTGGTTTCTCCTTGTCCACCTTCATCACATCAAGATAGTTGATAGCAGGGACTAAGATCCCTACTTGTGTTGACATTATAGCAGGTTGTTGTTGACCTGCTATATCTGTTGCTTAGCCAGTGATGGTAGGGCCACAAAGTACTATAGTATCATATATTATTGGAACTCCTATAACCACACAGCTTATGGAGCTACAGATTATCTAAAATTTGCTACTAGGGGTACTCTTGGCTCCCTATGCCTTCAACCTACTCTACTATGCTGCAGGAGACCACTGAATCTCTGAACTAGTGACTATTGTATTGCCATAGTATAACTTGAAGAGGCCATATCTAGTGGCACTCCTGCAGGCTCTACTCCTACAGGCTTTGTGTCTTTTTAGGGTATTCTTCTTACTGTTGAGAGTGGCATGTCTTCAAGCAACAGTCTAACATTATACAATCCTGTTACAGGAGGTATCCTACCTCCTAGTACTCCTTCCCCTCTTAAACTCTATCCAGAGCTCATGGAATATCCTGGCCTTGCTTGGCTTTTTCTTCTTTTTGGTGTTGCCCATCAGGCAACTAGGCTCTTGATACAAAGTTAGCATGTTACACCAATATGGTAGAAAGAGATAAGGTTACATTGACTCAATGGCTAGCCAAAAAACTTGGCATAGAGTAATTTTAGAAGTTATACTTTCCAAATCCTACAATGTCTATGGCTATTAACCTCTATCTAAGTAATGAGACATTCTTTGTCTTATGCTGGCAGCACTAGTTGATCTATAGTATTCTTTGTCACTATAATCCTTACCTTGCATATACAGACCTCTTTACTAAGTTTATTTACCCTATGTTCAACTATAGAGACTTTAATGAGGGCAAACAGTCCCTCACTATCACTACTCCAAGTATAGTACTCATTCTTATATATTTCTAATTTAAACTACTCATCCTCTCCAGCTGGAGTTCCATTAAACTCAGCTGCCTAGTCATTACCAATGTCTCCAGAATTGTTATCTTGCTTATTGTCAACATCACCAATATCTGATAAAGTAGCTGTATGTACTACTCATACAAACACATAAGAAACTGGTTTAGCCAGCTTCCTACAGTCTTAAGCAAAGCAATTGGGCTTCTTACACTTGTAACAGGTTATGGATTATCTAGCAACCTTGCCTAAGTAGCTTGATGCAATGGCCACCACATTGTTTCTTCTAGTAAGATGTTTGTTTGCCATCTGCACTGCTTCCCTAGATTGGACAGGATCTACAGGACTTGACTCTGGGCTCTTCTAAGAAGACATAGGCCTTGCATTTATGTGAGCAGTAGTTTTTCTCACCAATCTAAGTGTACTAGAGCAGGCTTATTGCCTTGCTGGCTTTGGCCACTTAGCTAGTGTAGTCTCAAACTTAGGAGATTGTGTTGCTGCCAGTGACAGCAAGAGTCTAGACCAGTTCCTTCTACTGTACTTAGTAGTGCATTGCAGTTTTGACACTGTTTTCATAGGCTTTAGCCTCCAACACAGATTCCTTGACAGTATTGACTTTGAGAGCAAGTTAACTATTATGTATTAATGCAACAAGCATATTAGAGGGTATACCAAAGCCTTTTGGCAGTAGAGGGTATACCTGGAAGGTGCTTGGTATAGCATTCAAGTCTACTTAGACTATAATAACCTTCAATAATTCACAATCACTGAACAACTCAGCTGCTGGCAGGCCCAATGGTCCAAGCTGCTATCTGAGTATAATTTTATCATTCAGTACTACTCCAGCCATTTCAGGGCTAAGCCTGATGCCTTGACTGAGAGACTCAATATCTACTCATAGAAATCCTTCAAGGTCAGATAAAATGCCCTTAACCAGTGCATTATGATCCTCCCTAAGTAACTCTAGGCTACTCTCTTGCTAGACAATGAAGGCCTCCTCTAACAAATCTGCTAGGTGCTCTCAGATGACTATCTCCACTCTTATAACCCCTAGAACTTCTCTTTTGACTCCTCCTTCAATCTTTCTACCTCTATTCTTTTCCCTGACAATCAGTTCCTCCTCTATAATGGCATGATTTATATTCTAGACCACCAGAAACTTCATCTTAAGTTCAGAATGATACTAGAGTCATAGGAGATATCAAGGTTATTAGCAATTTCTGCTGACATGAAGATGATCTGGGACCTACTCTCTATAATACATTCTATTTCCTTGCAATTGTCAATCAGCATTATAATGGACCTTAGTGACTAGGAATCCTTAGCAACAGTAAGAACTACTGGCTTCTTCCTAGGAGGTAGCAACTTAATATAAGTCTCCACTGGGTCAACCAATGAAACTTTAGCCTAGTCTGGAGTGAGTCCTTTAGCAGTATTAATGTTAGATCTTAATGAAAATGGAGGCATGTCCATAGCAAATGTCAGTAAGGCTTCTTCAAAAATGTTGCTAGGGTCCTATACCATATTAGCATTTGTACCCTGTATACCATCAAACTTCTTACTAGCTCATCTCAGGGTAAATAGTTCCCTTTTCAAGACTTCAATGCATTCATCTTTTGTTAGTAATCAACTGGTAGTGACATCCTGCTATAAAATATTGTGTATTAACAACTACTACATAGTTGCTTGCTTAGGGTCAGAGTTAGCATTAGATAAGAGCCTGTCTGTGATAATCTGTCCTGGGTTAAGTCAGTGCTATTTCTTGATTCACTTTATGTAAAGCCATTTGCCAAAGTAGTTAGGAATCATAGCACTAGACAGTAAGACAGTCTTGCCTTTAGCATTGCAATGAATTTTGCCCTGCTGAATTATATGCTCAAGCTTAATGCAAATGCCTTATACCATGGTATAACCTGTTTTATCACAAAAATGACAAGTGCTGCTGAACTGCTGCTGCTGGTGGAGCTAACTGCTGTTAGTAAAAAGAGCTTCCAGATGTTCCAGAGTACTGACAATCACTATAGTTATTGCTAACTCAAGGGCTTCACATTTGGAGGTAGAAGATAGCATAGTAGAAGTATTAATGGTGGATGCTAGGATAATACTAGAAGTGTTTGTGACAAATATAGCAAGAGCAGTAGACTTAGTGGTTGCTGTATCAGTTTCCTTTAATACCCACTTTGCATCTTCAAAAACCTGTTCCACATTATATAGATCCTCAGAATAGTGATCTGAAGTGTGATTTCAAGCCAGTGAACAATTTTGGACTATAACAATATGGGGATACTCTACTGGAATAAGCAACATTTCTCATTTTGGTAGAGTTTGCCATTAGTAAGGAGCTATCTAGTAATCTGTTGGACATTTTAGTAGTAATCTGAAAATTGTTCTAAAGTTGCTAGGCCACTGTTGAAGGTCTGGTTGACAAGTTGCTTGAGGTTGCCAAGGGTGTAATATGCACTAGTGTCAGCTCTGAGATACAACCTAAGTACTACTACTTTCCATTTCTGATAAGTATAAGGCTGGAAGATGTTGTTGCCAATTGCTGAGTTGTTATTAAATTCCAGTAAGTCAAGCCAAGTTTTTACCATGTCATAAGGGATGTAGCAGGCTATGTATTCCTTTTTCTGGGTATTGTCAGTTATACTACAGTCAGCAAATAAATACTCCAATTCTTTGAAGTACTGAGGGAGCTCCTTAGGGCAACTTTCATCCTATTTAGGAGCAGTTATGTTGTTTTGAGGAGGTATATAAGCATGGTGTGCAACAGGATTGTTGTTTATAGCAATTGTTGGTATAATCAGGGGAAGGAGGATCTGTTATTTGGTAGGTGAAACTAGAGTGGAATGAGGTTCTGGGGAAAAGACATGAGAGTTGGTAATAGATAGTAGTGATAAAGAGGCACTGAAGAAGCTTTCTACAAAAGTGGCCAGAAAGTCACTAAGGAGTTTGCTAATGTTGAGGAGGTTTCTAGCAGCTTCCAATTTGTCAGTAAGAGGTCTGGGGGATATAGTTTGAAAGGGGGTGGATGGAGTTGATAGTGAATGGTCAGATAAGTTAGTAGTTGATTGCAAGTGACATTTTACTTGAGCTCTAGTTTCTAGCAGAATAATTACCTAAATCCTTTGTAGTGGGTTTCCAGAATAATGTGCTCCTATACTGTCTAGCTGCTGTACAGAAAACCAAAAGAAAACCTATAAATACACTGACAATCAGATAGAGTACTTGTCAGGACCCCACTAATTTTACTCTGTGATAAGACCCATCTGTTGCTGAATACAGTTACTAATATCTCCAACTATCTTATTGGAACAGCACATAACCTGGGGATCAGCACAAGATTTGTATAAGACCTTAGTGACCATGGGATTTTTTGGATCATGAGTATTTATTACATAGAGTCTAGACCATGCATCTAGAATGACCTTGCCAAAAGCCCCTTTAGTGACATTTGCTAGTGACAATCCTTAGTGACATAGGCACTTTGCTTTTGAAATGAACATATGGACATGTGACTTCTTGGACTCTTCATTTTTTTTGATTACTAACATACTTGAACAGTGTCTACACTTCAGATACTGACATTAGATATGCTCTTTATTTTCTTTCTGACACATAGTATGCACTTTTTGACATCAAATAATTACATTTGGTTGCCATCTTGACACCCAGTATGCATTTTGGCAGACACCATTACCTGTAGTAACCATATTTCTTTTTAGGCTACATTACTTACAAACAGTATAAATACCCTCTGTACATACCTAGTAGAACAACAAAGAAATAGATAGAGTAACCCCAATTACTTGCCTCTCAGTATCTTCCTCAGCTCTAGAGCTCATTCTTGTTCACCTTTACCCTTATTAATGGCTTAGCAACAAGCCTTAGTGACCTTGTCCTCAATTTAGCATAGTACCAAGTATAGGCACCTTAGTATTATAGTGTCTTAGTGACATTAGCAACTGAAGCTAGCAACAAGTCTTATGTGTTTCCTAAGTTTCTCCTCATTTGACTTACATTCTTACTCACTTTTCCCTCTTTGTTGCTGAGCTTTTTACCTACCTTGCAACATCTTCCTAGCAGTTGTTTGCCTAATGACTTATTCTTAGCCCCTTTCCTACTTTAGCAACTTCTGTTTACCTTACCAACATCCCTATCACATACTGCTTTGCCCTCTACTCCTATTTCATTTTTTGTTTAGCAACTTAGCAATATACCATTAGTGTTTAGCAATTTAGGCTGACATTAGCAACTCCTTTTACTTGCACCTCTTTTTCACCCTACTCTCTACAGCTCTCATTCTCTGGAATGATTACCAACTTGCTCTTACACATATCTTATTGCCAGCTACCCTATCTGGTTGCCAGTGCACTCTAGGTCTTCCTTTTAGTTTTTTACATAGCAGCTAGGCAGTATAGGAGCACATCATTTTGGAGCCTACCACAAGGGGATTTAGGTAATCATTCCACCAGAAATCAGGGCCTAAGCAAAATGTCACTTGGAATCTACTACTAAGTTATCCAACTCTTTGCTATCAACTTTCCCTAGTACACCAAATACCTAGCCCAGACTGCTAGTAGACAAGTTAGAAGCTGCTAGGAACCTCCTCAAATGTTAGCAAACTTCTTAGTGACTTCCCAGGAGCATTTGTAGAAAGCTTTCTTAGTATTCCATTATCACCACTATCTGCTACCAACTCCTCTGTCTTCTTCCTCAAGAATCATTCAACTCCTGCTTCATCTGAAAACCAACAAGTACTACTTCCACCAACAATACCAACAATCACTATAAATAACAATCCTGTCACTTGCCATGCTTGGATGCCCCCTCATAACAATACAACAGCTCCTAAATGGGACAAGAGCTGCCCTAGGGAGCTTCCTCAATACTTCAAGGAATTGGAGTATCTTTTTGCTGACTATGGTATTACTGATAATACCCAGAAAAAGGAATATATGGCTTGCTATGTCTCTTATGACATGGCAGAAACTTGGCTTAGCTTACTGGAATTTAGCAACAACTTAGCAATTAGCAACAATGTTCCCTGGCCTCACACATATCAAGAATGAAAAGCAACAGTACTTAGATTATACCCTGAAGCTGACACTAGTGCATGGTATACTCTTGGCAATCTCAAGCAACTTATCAACCAGGCCTTCAATAGCAATGTAGTGACATTGGAACAATTTTCTGACTACTATTGGGATTTTCAATGGATTGCTAAGTGGCTCCTTGCTAATGGCAAACTTTACCAAAATGAAGAATGTTGCTTATTCCAGCAAGGTATCCCCACATTGCTATGGTCTAAAATCATCCACCAGCTCAAAATCATACTTCCTGATCACCACTCCAAAGATCCTTATAATGTGGAACAGGTCTTTGAAGGTGCAAAATGGGTATTAAAGGGCACTGACACAGTGACCACCAAGTCTACTGCTACTGCTACATCTGTTACTAGCACTCCCAGTATCATTCCAGCACCTGCCATTTTCACTATGCTGCCCCCTGCCCTTAAATGTGAAGCTATTGAATTAGCAACAACCATAGTAATTGTTAGTGCCCTGGAATGCCTCGAAGCACTTTTTGCTAACAGTAGTCAGCCCCACCAGCAAAATCAGTTCAACAACACTTGCCACTTTTGTGGCAAATCTGGTCATACTATAGTATGAGGCACTTGTATTCAACTAGAACATATGATCCAGCAGGGCAGAATCCATCAAAATGCTGAAGGTAAGATTGTCTTACCATCTGGTGCTATGATCCCAAATTATTTTGGCAAATGGCTTTATAAGGATTGTATTGAGGAATGGCACTGCTTAAACCCTGGACAGATTATTACCAGCAGACTTTCATTCAATGCTAACACAGACTCTGAGCAAGCAACTATACAGGAGTTGCTAATCCATGAAGTACTACAGCAGGATGTTACTACCAGCAGATCACTAACAAAGGACAAATATATTGAGGCCTTGGAACAAGAATTATTTGCCCTGCAACAAGCTGGCAAAAAGTTTGATAGTGTACAGTTCCCTAAGCTCCTTACTAAACTACTAGCAACAAGGCCCCTATTCCACCAGCAACTAGCAACACACTGGCAACTACCCCTTCCCCCAACTAAGCACTGACTCTTACTGCCAAGCTGGTTGACAAAGGTAAAGCACCAGAATGATCTGTTGCTAAGGATTCACCATTCATTACTAAGCCCATTGAACCCATTCCCCAGCCCTCAGTACATCCATTTTCTGGAATCTCTGCTCACTACACTCTGCCCACTAACAGGAATTTTGCTGCTCCAGATTGTTATAACAATGCCACTTACAGGACAATACCCCCCATTTATGATATTGAACAATCCAAGGCCATTTTTGATTGGTCACAGTCTCAGTAGGGGAGCTCTGCTCTATGGCACCAGACATCAGAAATCAGCTTAGGACTGCCATTACACCCAAATAACAAGTAAGAATGAATGCTAACATGGTACAGGACCCTAGTGACATATTTGAAGAAGTGTTACCAATATTTGCTATGGACAAGCCATAGTTTTTGCTAAGTTCCAGTACCAATACTGCTAACAGACTCATCTTGGCCCAAATCAAGGTCTCTTTAATTGACCTAGTAGAAGCCTATATTGAGTCACTACCTCCTGGGGAGAAACCTGTAGTTTTAACAGTTGCTAAGGATTCCCAGTCACTAAGGTCTATTATGATGCTAATCAACAACCAAGAAGAAATAGAATGTATCACAGATAGCAGGTCTCAAATTATCTCCATGTCAGCAGAAGTCACTAACAATCTTGGCTTATTCTATGATCCTAGTATCATCTTAAATATACAGAGCACTAACAGCACATTGGATAAATTACTAGAACTCATCAGGAACATACTCTGTATCATTGGCAATTTGACACTATATCTTCAGATTCATATATTATAGTCCCTCACCTATGACATCCTCTTTAGTCAACCCTTTGATGTCCTTACCAAAAGTGTGGTCAATACTCTTAGTGTAAGGGCAACCACTGGAGGCTGTGGCTTAGTCACACAGCTGGCAGAGGGAGATCCAAAGTATATTCAGTACTGTATGATGTCTACAAGCATAACTACTCACCTGGCAGAGGGAGATCCAAAGAGAACAAGTCTGGAGATCTCCTATGC
>JABCKS010000071.1:15170-49344 GCA_018851325.1 Termitomyces sp. DKA19
AGGATAGGCTGAGGTTCATCGTCAACTCCTGGCTTTTCAAGATCTTCAAGCGTTGCATTTGCATTGTCGCGCCAGAGATCTTCCAGGCGATTAATTTGGTCAAATGAAATTTGGCGGGAGCGAAGCTGTTCAGTTTCGCTGGGTGGCTTGACTAGCCAGGAGAGGAAAGAGCGGTCGTCGATAAGGGGTGCCCATAACGAAGCATTCCAGGATATGTCTTTAGATATCGCGGCGCAGGGTTGACTGCATAGGAGCTAAGCCGAGTTTGTAAAAGATGTCATGATGACGCACCGGCAAAGTAACACGACAACAGTATCACTCTTTGCTGGGATGAATCCAAGCATGAAGACATTCTTGCTTCCACAATTGTAGCACTCCGGCGTCGTCTCTCCAAGTGGACTTTCAGCATGGAGGATCACCTCCTTATGTTTAGCGCGCACGAGGTGATTGACGATGTGCGAGGCCGAGGTGTTTCCACGTGAATTGCAGAACCACTTTGAGCAAATTAAGCACTTCACGACTGAAGCTGGAGAATGGATTCCACAATAGCTGTTTCGTGCAGAGCGTCAGGACCACACAAAGAAAAGAACAATAATGTGACACCCACCTGCAAGCATGTGGCGGTAAATCAACGACACCTTCATCCTTCAAATCATCAAGAACGGCATAGAAGTCCTCGTCAAGGTTACTTTTGGGAGTATTCGGGGCATGTCCATTCTCTGTATCATTCGAGATCGAAAGGTTGGAGAGATCAAGAGAAGAGGCGTTGTCTTCTTGTGTGGTCACGGTGTATTCAGATGCGGTATCATCGGTGGTACCTCCTCCATAGGAAGAAGCAGAGTCGTATTGAAAATTGTCAAAGGAGTCCATGCTTGAGTTGTGAGCAATCTGCTGACTCTCCAGCCAAAACTACTTGTTTGCAACCGGGCCCGTGTCTTTGTCAGGATTCCCACGTTATGAGCCACTTTTGGTATCTATACACATTCCCAACTGCCACAGGACTGACATACACTTAACACGCCCCAAAGAAATGGTCAATCAAGCCCACAGATTTGGCGAGACATGCGCTGGACATTAAATTCTGGAAATTTGACACTTTACGTCCTGTGTCTCGTTCCAAACCCTCATGTCATTCAATTTGACGCCCCTCACGATCGCCGAGCTCTCGGGCGACATAAGGCCTTCTTTATGACCTTTCATCACCAAAATGGTCACATTTCATCAGGTTATGTGAGTTCCAATCAAGTATGTACTTGATACCATCCGCAAGTGGTCGGCGCAAAAAAAGTGCATCGACGGTCCGAACGGTAGATCACTCACGCACAACACTCGATGTCATTGTCAAGCTTTCGTGTGATAACAATAACGCCTATGCATGCATCTTCCCAACCACAAAATAAATAAGGTAGATCATTGGTCAAGCGTCTGAACGCTTGCACAGCCTTGAATAAAAAAAAAAAAAACATGTTTCAGTCATTATTCACTCGCGTAAGTCGTCGCTCAGATCTGTCTACCGTTAGGCCTCACGTGGATTAACATTATATACCAATTTCTCAGCCGATATAGGCTGGAGAAACGCCTCCGAACCTCGATAATCTCGGTCAATGACCTTCCCGTGGCCAAGAAGGGGGAAAGCATGTGCGGTGATATTATCGAGGCCTCCAGGCATGAGTCGTGGCATGATATGTGCGATTGGGAATTGCGCAGGATGAGAAGATAAGAACTTGAAGAATTCGACGGTGAAAGCTCTCCACGACGAAGAAGCAGGGATAATTCCACCTGATGAAGGCGTCAGGTCCCAGTCCACAGGTTAGAGGGATCTGAACTTTTACCGTTGTAATGTATTTCGTGACCCAGGCCGCACCAAACGGCACTATATATTGCAGTCACCTTGTCTTTAAAACCATGCGGGAACCAGGCAGCACTTCGTATGACTGCAATCCTCCCTCCATACTCCAGAAACGTCTGAGAAATCTTCGAAGTACTCTCATCTTCAGAAATACAATCCAAGGCACCTGCGATTCCCCCAGAGGCTTTGAAGACCTTCTCAGGCCAATCAGAAGAACGATAGTCAAACACCGCTTCAACACCTCTATCCAAGAGCTTCTGGTGGTGTTTCTCGCTCGCCGTTGCAAAGATCCGATAGGGCTTGCCGGATGGGGTACGTGCGATCCTTGTTAGTTCGATTGCGAAGAGACCCACTGAGGTTGAGGCGGAGTAGATCAGGATTGCAGGTGATTCGCCAACCAGCTCGTTCTCAGGTGGGACTGGGTTGGGAAAGGGAGCATGCAGTCCAAGACGAATGAAAAGGCCCTGCCCATCATATCAATCAAACCCTGATTTTCTCTTGTTCAGGAAGCGCTGACCTGAGCGGCGGTGAGCGAACAGAGTGGGAATGTCGCAGCTTCTTCAAATGACGCTTCAGAAGGGACACGTATGGCGAGATCGGCTTCCAGGATTGCATACTCAGCAAATCCTCCGGGACGCGGGTTCACAGAAGTAGCTGGAATTAGGACGAATTTCCTGAGTACATGCGAAAGTCGGAAATCCAGAAACCTACCCCCTTGAACAAAACCTGCCACTCTATCGCCAACTTTCCATTGCGTTACATCCTCCCCAATTGTGTCAACCGTCCCTGCGAAGTCACTGCCTACCACGCGACCCACATCATCGGGCTTAGGCTGATTAGCAACATACAAAGCATCCACAGGATTGAGGGCGACAGAATGAACTTGAACACTGCCAGCAGATCATATAAATACCTGTGATAATGAAGAATACGACACTACTGAGATATCTCACCGGATCTCATCCCTCCCTGGATCTGGGGTGGGTACATCAGCGATGGTGGCGGTATTTCCCTGGGCCGTCACAAGAGCCCTCATGGTGTGTGAGGAAAAGTCAGACAGTAGGTTAAACCAAATCGTTTACTTATATCTTGGGCCGTAGGAGAGCAATGCTCGGTCTGAGTCATCGTCTCCAGATGAGATGACGACACGATCGTCTACAAGATGCTCTGATAGGGAAAGTCACACGCTCTCGAGGGACAAAGGTTATTCGAAGCCTTGTCCATCATGATTATCCGTGTCACCTACGATGCACATGTACAACGTCCATTGTGTTCTCCCCCTAACCTCTTAACCGTAGACTCTGCCTCACAATCAACTTGGCCGCCGAGCCGATCGCATTTGGCTACATGCAACAGTCCTTGTTCAATACGTTCGGCGTGAAGGTCCCGGCGCCGTATATAGGCGGCTTACGAGTGCTTCGAAAAGGAGAAAGACAGTCAGAAAGGTCTGGGTCCGAGTCGACGATTCTTCGACGGATGGGCATGAAGACTTCTATATAGCTTTCTGAATCCTTTTGGGATTACTCGCCCGCGCTTCAATAGGATTTATTTGAAACCAGGTCTTCTTGTACCGCCGTGAAAGAGCTGACTTCCATGTCATGGGTATACGTGAAGAGTTTTATGACATCCTTTACAGACTAAGGGAGGTTGATAGTTTGCGAGTAACACGGACGCAGCGGCTTGCATCTCGTGATGCAGGTGCTATTCGCCGCTTGACTTTCCTGAAAATATTAAAAATCATATTTGTCTGACCACATCTCAAGATGTTGAGGATGGTGAACTGGAATTTGTCAACAGATTCAAATTCCTTCTCATGGAATGGTGCAGATTTCGAGGTGTGATCTTCATGATTTCTGTGCTGACTTCATTTTAGATCGTGGTCTCGTAGGACATTCGAATTACTTATCCCGTCGAGAACCTTGGCTCATGTATCGGTTAGCTAACGGGTTCCTTGCTCATATGCCTAACAGGACCATCATTCTCCACGCCAATCCTGTGTGTAGTCTGATTCGACGCCTTCCGAAGGTCTCATCAATTCTGAGATCTTCCTGCATTTCTATCCCGAGTATTTCCGACCCTCATGTCCCTTCGTCTCAGCCTGCCCGATGTGGCGCATATCAGACGACGAAAAGTATGCCATTGACACAGCCATGTGAAGCCAAACATCGCTTGACTCTTATATACTCAAGGGTCATATATTAAGTGAAAAGGCACTGATACGGAAAGTACGACGAAGACCGTAAGACAAGAATCCGATGTGGAAGACACTGTATCTCATTTTGTAACCCTCTGATGGTGCAATTAGAAAATATTTTTGACGTCGTGTCTGTCACTGGGTGATATGTTTACCTGCGTCCGCCACTTGGGTAATCGCCATAATTGAGCGCAGAGGTGGCTAAGACTGCCAAAGTGAGGGGCAATGATCTTCGTCTTTCTATTTCTCCAAGGGAGCCGGAATGAGAGGAACTTAGTCGATACTAGTGCAGGCATGGCATGAATACATGCTTATCCTAACTTTTATTAGCTTACCTCAGAGGATCAATTGGTCAATACTCTTTGCATCACTCGCAAATTTGGTTCTTCGTTTCCACTAGATGGAGCGTTAAATTCTTGTTTCTGAGGCCTTTTGATTGACCTCACTGAGGGCAATCAGTGTGAACGTAAGGTATGGAAATCAACCACTGTACTGTTCAACTACCCTACAAGTATGTGTTCCACAGAGTAGAGTTCTGCATGTGTATTTCAACCGTGACTCTTGATGTCCTCCCTATGACGCGATCATTTTGCCGCAGTCGTGGCACGTTACGCGTCATCCTACGCGTCGTTATAAGCAGCATGGTAGCCCTTTCTGGGGTACTTCCCAAAGAATCGTTTTGTGAAGTAGCCCCAAGGTTTCAAGGGTTCAAACGTTCACTCGTGATGTTGCGCACCGTGTATACCGCTTCAGGCTCGTCCCCTATATTGATTGTCTGTTCGTCTGCATTATCCCTTTCCTACATTAGTCTCGTAAATACAAACAATGGGCCACCATACACGGAGAAAGATATACACAGTTACATCTGCTAGCTCTAACTTCTACTCACGATATGATATAATGCAAGGCTGCCGATGCCCAGGCAAAGGAGTCGAAGTATGAGAAGAGACCAGTACTCCGTCGTCAGCTTGTTGTATTTCGTCCCCAATCTGTCGACACAAGAGAATGTGAATCCCTTGAGATCATCAAAGACAGACCGAAGATAATGATAATGATCGTTGACTGTGCCTACGTGGATCATGAGGACAATGAAGCAGATGAGATCTGTGACTGGTACCCGGAATCAGTCCATGAAAAATGAAGCTCAAATTAAAGAGGCTGGAAACCACGAGTTCGTGCAGGAAAAGAAGAGGAACCAAGACTGCAATGGGTCCAAAGAAGATCGACAAAGACACGAGGTAAACCATGTGCGTGTGTGTTACGACTAGAAAATGAAAGTTAATGTTGTATGGGCTGAAAACGGGAGGATTGACTAACAAAACCACTTCGCTGCATGAATAGAGTAGGCAGGCCATCGCTCTGGATGTTCGAAGATTGGAAGTAGATATTCAACTTGTGTCACACGTTTCAACATGGCAAGGAAAAAAGTTGTAGCAAGACGAATTGACGAACTAATATACTCCCAGGTGACGCGCACTAGCCACTCCCATTGAACATGAGATAGTTGAGACTTTTGAGTCTCCCCTGTTCGAGTGGAATCAGAGAAAAAGCGGCTTCATGTGTGACCACTACTCACCAAGGTAGACGGTTATCCATTGAGCAGCCTGCTCAGCACGGTACACGAGGTCAACAGATTCTGAGCTCAACAAACGGCCAGGAGGAGAGGGTCGAGAGACAAGATACATCAAGACGAAGTCAAACGACAGTAAGAAGTAGAATTTTTCACCATGCATGCCTGCGGCATGGCTGATATCTGGTTTCAAGGCTGAGGCCTGGGACCTACGTAATCTACCGATTGATCAAGCTCTCCGTTGTTATTGAGCATACTTACGCAACGTCAGGACATCGGATATGGTACTATTGATCAGTAGTAGTAGTAAATACCGCCTTCCCATGATATTACGATTTCACTTTATTTAATAAATCGCAAACGGTTATCACGTCCCTCGTGCTCATGCGACATTCCAATCGTCTAAGTATTCTGACTACCCTTAATTTCTATCTTGTTATACATTTGTCTGTGTGTTACTCATCTTTACGTGGCCTATCCTTTCAAACACTTCCAGAATTCGCAAGTTTTCCGGCCTGATGACCGACAATCTTCTCGATAACAGCTTTGACAAGATTCACGTCAGGACTCTCGACATCAATCACACGTTTCTCCTTCTCAAGTAACCCGCGGAACTCCTGCGGGAGGACGTCACGGTCAAAGTCGAAGCGTGCGTGGTCCTTCAATGCCCGAGAGACCGCTTCAGAGAACTTCGCCGGATGGGCAGTGGAAAGAACAACTTGATAGACATTTTCAGGGCTACCACGAGGTAAGAAATTGGCTTGAGGGAGAGAGGGGTGGACAACTTACTTTTGTTTTGCAACGACGCGAGCAGCAGCAAGGCCAACTGCTGTATGAGGATCGGCAATATACGATACAGTCCCGTTAAAGAATGATTGTATTGTATCGAGGGTCTGAAGTTGACGAGGACTCAGACTGGTACAGAACTGGAAAAAGATGATAATACCTGTTCATCGGATATTCTCTCGGCTGCAAAGTCTTTCTTGGCAGACAGTAAGATGTTAACCGGCAGCTTGACACGGCCATCCTCCTTCAAGCTAGACATCCAACTACTGAGTAACTTGCCAGCTTCTACCTGTTTCTCCTCCTGGCTTCCGGATGTATTTTCAAACGCGAGGTACCAGAGTAGTCGTTCAAAATTACTCGAAACCAAGATATCCATAGCAGGACTGAGAGTTTCCTTGACTCCGGACGTTGTCGTACCTTGTTTCCCATCAGATGAACCATCTGCAGGAGCAGTGGCGCCAGACGAGTTATCGTGACCTGTACTTGAGTCCACCTTTTCGTAGCTGCCGCTCTTCCAGAACCGCGCAAGGATGTCGTTCTCGTTAGTCGCTACTACCAACCTGGACACTGGCAAGCCCATGCGCTTGGCATAGTATCCAGCTAGAATATCGCCAAAGTTCCCAGTAGGCACGACAAACTCAATCCCAAAATCGTCAATGTTGGTGTCTTCTGGAAGCTGGGATTGGAGTTGGAAGTAGGCGAGGAAGTAATAGACGGTCTGAGCAAGAATACGTGCCCAGTTGATAGAGTTGACGGCAGCGAGGCGGTGGGTCGAGTTGAACTCGCGATCAGCGAAGAGTGATTTTACTATATCCTGGATGTGTGTCAGAGTCGCAATACAACGTTCTCAAGAACCATACAGACTTGGCAATCGTCAAATGTTCCCTTGACGGCGACATTATGTACATTTGCGTCGGTGACTGTGGTCATCTGTGCCTCCTGAATGGGGGACACGCGACCTTTCGGGTGAAGGATGAAGATGGAGACATTGGCTTTGCCACGGAGACCATAGATAGCTGCGCTACAGAGAAATGAATATGAAATAATTTCGTGATTAGCAGATGGATGGCAGACCTTCCTGTATCTCCACTAGTGGCTCCAACAACTGTCAGTCTCTCGAGCTCAGTATCTGTGGCCTTGGCAGCATTTCTACGAAGCAAGAAGAACTCGAATAGATTTCCAAGGAGTTGAAGTGCCACATCCTTGAAAGCAAACGTGGGTCCGTGGAACAGCTCCAATACGAACGTATTGTTATCCAATTTCATTAACGGGGTGACATCAGGATGCCGAAAGGTTTTGTATGACTTCTCGACTAGTTGCCGTAGCTCTGACTCGGAAACCTCGTCCTTCGAAATGTATAGAGAAAGAACGGCAACCGAGAGGTCCACAAAAGAGTAGTTCTTCCAATCAGATCGCCAGTTCTCAGGAAGAGTAGGGATGTACTCCGGAATGTAGAGACCACCGTTCGGCGCCAGGCCTGTCAAGACCGTCTGCGATAATCAAGATGATTAGATGACACACACTTAAAGAGAATAGAGGATGGAACCTCTTCAAAAGATAACCTTTCGCTGCCACCACGAGTTGAAAAGTACCTCATAGTTGACTGATAGTGGCAAATCGGCGATACCTTAGCTCTGCGCTGATAGATTGAAATTTATGTCGACAAGACGGGTGATCTGCCATGGTCACGTGTGACTGTCACGATCGGGACATTTTTGCATCGAAAGCTAACGCTTGGTATCCTCGAGGCTATAGCCATGGTCGTCTCTACTTCTCCTGTTCCAATAGCATCCCAGTCATCGACTGCACGCAAGAACCGCCGCAGAGTGACTAGAAAAGGTGGCTCACCTGCCAAGCTTTCGACAAAAACTCTAGATGAAGATCATGAAATGAACGATGCGGAGGGATCAACGTCCAACATAACAGACCAGTTCATTGAAGTAGACAACCAGGTAGACGATGATGAAATTCTAATTGACGCCGATACTTTGGAAAGCACTGCCGCTCCCGCTTTTCCTGCCCTGGTCCCTGGCGCAGGCGCTACGCGGCTCAAGTCTGAGACCAGGCGAATACCAATACCTCCTCACCGAATGACTCCAATCAAGAAAGACTGGATCAATATCTTTGGGCCGTTGACGGAAATTTTGGGACTGCAGGTCAGAATGAATGTTCAGAGACGATGTGTGGAAATAAGGGTATGTCAAAGTCCTTGCTTCTCTGCACATCTATTTTTAGTGAGTTGGGTAGACTTCGAAAGAGACAAAGGACATTGGTGCTCTGCAAAAGGGCGCAGATTTCGTAAAGGCGTATGCTCTTGGTTTTGACGTCAATGTGTGTACCTCTCAATTTGATCACGGTGAAATTTCATCTCATTATTACCTAGGATGCAATTGCACTGCTTCGGTTGGATGACTTGTACCTTGACTCTTTCGAGATTAAGGACGTCAAGACGCTGCACGGAGATCACTTATCCCGAGCGATAGGTGATTCATGAGTTCAGCCATGATCCTTCGTCTACTCATCATTCTCTTTCGCAGGTCGTATTGCCGGACAAGACGGAAAAACAAAGTTCACAATCGAGAATGCAAGCCGAACTCGTATTGTTTTGGCCGATACGTGCGTTGATCCATTGCATTTGCTCCAGTGGAATTCATCTCATCTGTCTCTAGTAAAATTCACATCATGGGTTCCTTTCAGAATATCAAAATCGCACGAGATGCAATTGTGTCCTTGATCCTTGGATCACCTCCAGGAAAGGTCTATGCTGGCTTGCGGACCGTAAGCAGTCGGATGAGGCAGCGTGCCCTGTAATATTAGACCTGATATACATTCTCACGACCGATACTCTTATCCGGAAGGACCTGATTACTCTGTCCCTCACCATTGACTCAACATCTTCGACAGATCAGAACAGTGGTTAGGATATATATATGAACCTGACTTCATCGTCCTCAACGCCAGAGTCGAGCCACTGTAATCTTCTCGGAGTCAGGTTCTCATACGTAAGCCTGAGAGCACATACTGTCAAAGGCGTCAGCATCATCTCAAGCCATGTTATCGGAAAAAATCTGGAGCGAACTTATCTGGTAAAGACTTTTAGATCGTCGCGGTTCACGTATGGCTGAAGAAGTGCCCGTAGAAAGATGGAATCAATTATTTATAAATCAGTAAAAAGAATATCGGATTGACTATAACATTATGCAGTAGTAGATTCTATTCCCTGGTATCTCACCGAGCTTGAGAGGGAGGGTATACGATTCATGTCGTCGGCCTTTAGCTGAAGAGATGAGATTACTGATGCAGTGGAGATGGTCGAACTCATTCTGGGCTTTAGTCTCTGATATCAATACCACTTTTATAATTCGAGATGGTTACCTTGCGATGGTACCCATAACGGACGCTGGGCGCGTAAGGAATCGAAACAAGTTTCCCTCCCTCGATCAGAGGGGTTACACCAGTAATAAACCGTAGTAAACACTCTGTAAACATCCTGTTTCTCCATAGTACAACTAGCCTGCCTTGCGGTGGTATTCCCTTATACAATGACGTTTATACATGATGTTTGATCACGATGAATGTCGATGATAGAGCTAATCGTCGAACTGCGAGGAGTGCCGCGACCTTTGGAAGACGAGTTTCTTGAGTACTTCTCAACGCTACCATTTGCGTAGCGATGGAGAGGTGAGGTGTAAGAAACGTTTCACACGTGCGAGACAATATGACATACACAAGTTTGTGGCGCACATGATTTTCGAGACAGACTCTGAATGTCTCACTGAGGCCTTGTAAGTAATCAAGGATCATAAAGACGAGGCACATACTTCAAGTTTTACTTACAATAGTCGACCCTTGCTTGATTGCCTATCAAGGCAGTTTAGTCATGGTGTCCCGTTCTATTTTGCAGGCCAAGGTTAGGTCGATGTTCTCCACGTTTACGGACTGAGATCTCTACAAATGCAAAAGTGGAAACTGTCCTTCTTTCTGATGCCGCTTTAAATTTCGCCTGCTTTCTATTCCTTTTTCAAATCGTTAATTATTTGAGACAAACGAATACCCATTCCTGGAAAATTGATACATGGAATATCAGGCAGCCGCAATTCTCAGAACAAGGTCCTGAGGGGTGGTCACACAAATGACTAGGCAACTTCTCAAGGCCGAAGATCCATGAGATTGAACTTGTTGATTGATTGACTTGGATGCATACGTAGCATACGATTTTAACGATAAATTATACCAAGGCAACGTGATCTTTCCCGAAGTGTTCGTAGACTTTGGATGAATGCCGGTACTCCAGTCATCACGACTGACGTTGGTTGGAGAGTCCCTGGATGCGAGCGCACCGGTGGGGGACTCGGGACGTCGTGTAATTATCCACTTGGAATAGGTTTGACCTACCGATGTCGGCACGTCGTATGAATATCCACTTGAAATAGGTCTGACTCACCGATGCGAGCTCTCTTCATCCAGTGCGACCGGCTCCGTAGTACGCTCATTGTTCCCTTTGTCTGTAAGATAAGCGATTGATAATTCCCGTGGGCTCTTATACATGTTTACCTCATTTTCGTACTAGAAATGGTGCTCGAATACAGATGGTAGTAGCAATGGGCAGAAATCAAGAAGATACGAATCAGCAGATGAAAAGTCGCGACATTACTATCCAAGCTACTCTGAAACGTCGACCCCTTTTGTTCCTTTCAAGTGCTCGTATTGATCTACAAGGGAATTCTTGAGGAGACTGATGTGAGAGCGCAATAAGTGTGAACTCGTTCAGCGAGGCGAGCCGGAATTACATACTTTTCCCAGGCATCCTTGTCCACAGGCGGACTCTCACCATCCCCGATCATTACTTTGACTCCTACACTAGGAACCCCATCAACAACATAGTAGATCCATCCTGGACCAGGAGGGTATACACCTCCATCACGAGGGCCGACAATCTTGAGAACATTGTCAACTCTCGAGCAATCCAAATAGACAAGACGCGTGTTAGCATGATTTGCATGTGTCACGTAACCGAGGTCCATGAGTGCAACTTCATGTTGAATAGTTATATCAGCATCAGGATCAGACAACGAAGTATTCTTACCATTTTCCTCGCCTTGAATGCCCGGAGGTACCATAACTTGAAATTCTACCTCTTCACCAAATTCAATGCGCGTCACTTTTTCTACGATTTCCGGTCGCCTCCTTTGCATATAGGGCGGGGACAACCACTCCACTCTATACTCAGTTCCATACCTGACTTCGCTCCGGTCCAAATTCGGATTACTCCCAGCTATCATCACATCGGCGGCCGGTGTCAATGTCGCTACGCTATGGTAGAGTCGTGGTATTGAACTCGAAGGCAAACCTTCAGAAGAGAAGCGAGAACCATGTACTGCGAGTGGGTTGTACAAGACAGGAGTAAGGACAGGGTGGTCTGCATTAGATGATCCAACTTGATGGAGGACATTTCCATAACCTGAAATCCCAGTTCCAGCACCATTGACAATCAGAACATTACCAGTAGGAAGGAGCACCGCGTCAGGCATGATACGCGCTTCAGGCATCGACTCGACTTGCCATCCCTCGTCGATGCCTTGATCGGTCAGAACCAGTCGCGAACACTGAGAAGATGCAGGATCCTGGGAAGATATAGCAAAACTTGCTTTGTCGTCCGGTATATTTGAACCACCACAAATAAGGACTTCGGGCTGATAATGGTTATTTGGTGAGAGAGGGAGAAGCAGAGCTGTCCCGGTCATAGGATACGTGACTCGAATACCATTCGGGAGCTGCGGCAAACTTCGTTGCTCGTTTTTTTCCCAGTCATAGATGATTGCGTCACGATTGGCTGCTATAAAGACCTTACCGTCAGGAAGAGAGAAGGCAATTGGAAAGAGGTTCGAGTTCAAGGTTTTAACCAAGAAGTCCAGATGTATAGGAAGGCCATTGGAGCCATGGATATTTTTCGGAGGATAATATTCGATGGTTGGGTTGTTAGTGGTCACATTATTCATCCAGCCCCCTCGTTTGGACCCGCCAATGATCATAGCGCTGCCATCGCTGAGTCGAACCACTGTATTGTACCATCGTGGACTCGCCATTCGGATCCTAGAATGGTTCTCATACAAATCACAAACATCGACAGAATCAAAGTCACAAGGGTGGAAAATCCGAATGGCTTGAAGTCCATCGAGGTCTCCGAAATCTGCGGAAGATGTGCGTCCTTCGACAACAGGATTTCCTCCGACGTTGATAAGCGTTCCATTCCTCAGGAAAGTACCTCCAGCACAGAAAGAATTTGACTGCATATTGAGGGGCTTGATAGCATGCGTATGAAGGTTGTACAGAGCTGCCCAAGCAGGATGCCCCGATATTGTTAGAGGATTATGTTCAACCTTGTCCACAATGAGGGCATGGGTCGAGGAAATGATTGCAAGCTGCATGGCATGTACACCAGTAGTCCCTCTTTGAGTAAAAGTCCACTGCGAAGTTGATTCCAACTCCTGCGAAGCGAGGAACGAAGAAACCTGTTGAGAAGACTTATCTTGATATTTGGCTACAACTCCACGAGTAACAACAAATGCATCGATGTCACAAAAAGTAGATTTTGAAGATACATTCCCGCGTGCTGCGTTCGTTATCTTGATTGTGTGGGCTCCGTATGCAAGGTTGAAGTCCCAGAAGATGCGTTGCTGCTTGAGGGGAATGTCATCATCATGAAAGTTGTCTACGGCACGAGGTTTATTGCCGTCAATGGAAACATAGGCAATGCCGTGTTTTCTGTCACGAGTTCCAAACCATTCGATCCCTGTTCCCTTGAACGTGAACGAGATCGCGGCGCCTTTTTGAC
Organism: Termitomyces sp. DKA19; assembly: GCA_018851325.1. Classification (NCBI taxonomy): domain Eukaryota; kingdom Fungi; phylum Basidiomycota; class Agaricomycetes; order Agaricales; family Lyophyllaceae; genus Termitomyces; species Termitomyces sp. DKA19. The sequence goes on from JABCKS010000071.1 coordinate 28,405, forward strand.
TCGTCGATTGGATCGACTTGTGATAATATCCTGAAGAGTAGACAGTTTCCCATTTTCCAGTATAATGTATGAGAGGAGAGGAAGAATCGTAGGCTTTGGCACCAGGCGGGACGTAGAAAGGAGTAAAAGTGGTTGGTGTTCTTGACCCAGGAGTTGTGTGACCGTTCCAAGCCGAAACAGCAGAGGCAGAAACAGGGGCCGTGAATACATTAACAAAAACTATACATGTGTGAATCACTAAAATGCGTTTGAAGTACCAGATAGCCATGGAAATCAAGAGAATTGCGGCGACAGAATTCAACCAACCTCCAAGAGTGGAATCAAGCAAGAACAAATAACACATCGCGGCAACGCGCCGCACGTCAAACTTGAGAGCAAAGCCACAGCAGGGCGTATTACATGTTACTGCGGTAGAGTATGCGTATACAGAAATAGATAGATATACATATATCGTCTAATGGGTAGCTTTCCATGTGTTATGTAGACCAACCGTATCATCTGATCCATTCACCGGGTTTCCCGCCGACACCACCACCGGTTTTTCCTCCCTATCTGCAGTAGGAACGTCTAACCTCACCACACCGTTCAAAGCTGCCTTAGTACGCATATTGTCCGCGCGCAAACCTTCAAGGTGTTGTAGGTACTCCTCCGTCACACCGCCCGTGACGTACTTGCCTGTGAAGACCGAACAGTCGAACGTTGTTATGCTAGGGTTGAGGGAGCGCACGGATTCCTCGAGGTCAGGTAATGACTGGAAGATGACGAGGTCAGCGCCGATGGCAGTAGCAATTTCTTCAGTAGTACGCCCATGCGCGACCAGCTCGGAGCGTGAGGGCATGTCGATGCCGTATACGTTGGGGTATCGAATGGGCGGGGCGCAGCTTGCAACGATGACCTTTTTCGCGCCGACGTCCTTCGCCATTTGAATGATTTCTTTTGATGTTGTACCCCGAACGATTGAGTCTACACAAGACGTAAGACTTTAAGCTACAAGTCTCGAAAAGGTGTTGACCTACCATCGACAAGAAGAACAACCTTATTTACAAATTCGAGAGCCATCGCATTCAACTTTCTCCGTACGTTCTTTTTCCTTTGCTTGTATTTAGTGACAGGTGTAACAACTCCAAATGTTGGAATACCTCATTTGCTGGCCGGGCATGATAAATGTCCGTCCGACATAACGATTCTTAATGAAACCTTCACGGTACGGGAGTTTAAGTTTTTGTGCGAGATTCAAGGCAGCCACTCGAGAGGTATCCGGAACCTGGCCGCTCAAGTCAACCTTTTGTTATGTGTGATGAATCATGGGATTTACGGGAATGACGACATCAACTTCAATCTTATTTTCCGCAAGTACGGTTTTGACCTTTTCAGCGAGAGCATCACCCATAGCCATGCGACTGCGGTAAACGCTAATACCATCCAGGACGGAATCCGGGCGCGCGAAATAGACATATTCGAAGATGTCTGGCGCAAAGGTGGCTGCCTTGCCCACCTGACGTCGTGATAAGCTACTGCGAGTGATGATTACAGCCTCTCCTGCAAACAAACGTGAGATTGGGATATCCAAAAGACATGTTGTATATATTACCTGGTTTAACGTCTTCCCACTCACTGAACCCAGATGCATCAGCGACTACACTTTCACTAGCAAACAGGTAATCATTGCCAGTTGAAGTCTTCCGGATACCCATACCAACGGGGCGAACACCATTAGGATCTCTGAATGCGATTATTCCAAAACCTGCGAGCATTGCCACACAAGCATAGGCGCCTTTGCATTGTTCCATCATGCCTCCAATCGCAGTGAAAATATCATCTTCATTGATACGGAATTTGCCCGTCTGCTGCAAATTATCCGCAAAGATGTTCAGGAGGAGTTCCGAGTCAGACGCCGTGTTGATGTGCCGATGGGCACTCGCATCCATGAATCTCATCAGCTCATCTGTATTGATAAGATTTCCATTCTGCGACATGAACGTAAGAAATGCGTTTTCTTGCCAAGTCAAATGACCTACATGGGCAAAGACGATACCGTAGGGTGAATTGACATAGAATGGCTGTGCTTCTGCATTGTTGAAGCTGCCTGCAGTAGGATAACGGACTGAGAAAAAAACCAGGGGCAATGTCAAGCGCAGAATCCTCAAAATATATTGGCTCACATACCATGGCCCACACCCATCCCCCCGATTAGTCTAGAAATCGAGTTGGAGTCAAAGATGTCGCGGACCATCCCATTCGCCTTGCACTGGTAGAAGCGGCCTTTCGGCCCACAAGTGACAACCCCACAAGCATCTTGGCCTCTGTGCTGAAGAAGGGAGAGGCCTTCACAAATCTCCGGAGCAGCGTCTGCAGTCGGATCGTGTAGTAGAAGACCTAGGATACCACACACTAAAGGGAAAGAAATCAGAAAATGGTAATGAACGTGCAGTGTGATAAGTACTCTGGAAGAATGTGAAAGTCTTGCAGTCTTGATTTGACGAGCGAACGTGGGGACAACGGGTTCAATATGTGCAGCGAAGTACAACATTAGAAATTTTATCAGGACCGATCGGCATTTTACTAAAATCGATTTGCCTCGAAGATTACGTTGGCAAACGTGCCAGGTGAATGCACTCAAATTTTACTTCCGAGCTTAACGCCAGAGACAGGTTTTAGGAAGAATACGCGGTTGAACGCGGTTTATTCTTTGTACACTAATATAATTTTATGTAGCTAATCCGGAGGGCAGTATCGTAATGGTTAGTCGGTCACGGAAGGTCATGACGAGGGATGTGTGGTATCTATTGAAACAAGTGCAGTGATGATAAATGAGTGGAAGGATGAACTTCCGATGCAAGACGTGATGTGTATAAGATGATAGCGAGACCAGACAAATGAACGCAGCGATAATGCTTAGAGCTTAAGCTGCTTGGGCTTCTCCCAGGTGTAGGCAGGGTTTCCTGAAGGACAACACGTAAGCAATACCACATAAGAGATTCATTCATTCGACAACCTACCAAAGTGACCGTAAGATGCGGTCTTGAGGTATTGGGGCTTTTGGAGGTCGAGTTCACGGACAATCACACCAGGACGGAGATCCCAATTATTGCGGATGACCTCAACAAGCTCAGCATCAGATTTCTTACCAGTGCCATAGGTATCAACGTAGATTGACAAAGGCTCAGCAACACCGATGGCGTAGGAGAGCTGGACAAGGATACGGCGAGCGAGACCGGCCGCGACGAGGGACTTGGCAATCCAACGAGCGGTGTAGGCAGCGGAGCGATCGACCTTGGAGAAGTCCTTGCCAGAGAAGGCACCTCCACCATGAGCACCCCAACCACCGTAGGTATCAACGATAATCTTACGGCCGGTCAAACCAGCATCTCCCTGAGGTCCGCCAATGACGAAGCGTCCGGAAGGTTGAATCTGAGGACGAAAATCAGCGTGTATAACTTTGAGTGAAAGACGATGTTTACGTGATAAATGGTATGTTCATCCAAGAGGTTGGCGGGGATAACTTTTTTGATGATCTTTTCGAGGATCTCAGTACGGAGGTCAGCTGTAGAGATCTCCTCAGCGTGTTGAGTAGAGATAACGACGGTGTCGACACGAAGAGGGATGGTCGCGCCATCATCCTTCTTGTATTCGATGGTGACCTGAGTTTTCGAGTCAGGGCGGAGCCAGGAGAGTGAACCATCACGGCGGGCCGCGGCCATGGCAGCATTAAGCTTGTGGGCGAGCACGATGGTTAGGGGCATGTATTCCTCGGTCTCGTCACTAGCATAACCAAACATGATACCCTGGTCACCAGCACCATGGTCTTCCAGGGATCCATGGTCGAGGCCTTGGGCAATATCGGGAGACTGCTGCTCAATGGCAACAAGGATGTTGCAGGTCTTGTAATCGAAACCTTTGGAGGAGTCGTCGTAACCGATCTTCTTGATAGTGTCACGGATGACCATTTGGTAGTCAACCTTGGCCTTGGTGGTAATTTCACCAAAAACCATGATCATACCGGTCTTGGAGGCGGTTTCACAGGCAACTTTGGAGAAAGGATCCTCGGCAAGGCAGGCATCGAGCTAGAAAAATATTGACTGTTATACTCAAAGAATGATACATACTGTGTCGTCGTGCTCACAATGGCGTCGGAAACCTGGTCACAGATCTTGTCTGTCGCGAGCGATGAACATCGTCGACCTGGCTATGAACGACAAAGACATACCGGGATGACCTTCACCAACGGACTCGGAAGTAAAGAGGAAATGGCCAGGGGCAAGAGCCGGGCGGACAACGTTTCCGTTGGGGGTCATCTGATCTGGAGAGGGTGATGGAGGAAAAAGGAGGGAGGTGTAACTTTTACAGCTGGACAAGTTCAATTTTATTTTGTACTGCTGATGTAAGCCAATTGCCATATCACGCCATCCTTAGCTTTTCCCGCTTGCGATCTAAACTGAATCTCGCTTTCTCGCAGGGCCGCCGTAATAGAATACCGAGGAGAAGATTTGGTCGAGAATCCCGTTCGACAAGGTTTTCCGTAATAGACTTGCGTATAAACAGAGAATGAAGTGTTGCAGATACTAAGAAAGGATTTTCAGTTTTATGGCTGTACGTGGTGACCTCAGTCCGATGGGAAGCTAGTAGGAGAACCCCGGGTAGGCTTACGATATCGAGCGATGAATTTGTCAAGTGCGCTCTGTACGTCAAGCCTGCTGACAATCATAGGATTATAAAAGTCGTCCGACTGGTCAAATAGATGATCGGCCGATCGGCGAGAATAAACCTGAATAAACGAAAGCGCAAAGTCAGAACAGAAAGAGACCGTGCTGGATGCACATGCATATCGCGACGAAGTACCATCATACATAATCAAGTCATGTTCGGTGTTTACACGATTCGTACACCTATAACAAACCCACACCTAAAGGATCTATTGAGCTCGAAGCTATTGCGCTCGGTGGAACATTCGTTGGCGTTGTCACAGACACACTACTCTTTTTTGACGTCGTGATTTTTATTGTTCCTTGTAGATTTGGGGCTGTTGATATTGACGGTGCGGTCCTTGGCATAGGGTACGCGACCGTGGGATCTTCAGGAAGTAAACTCGATGTTTGACGAGACTCTGGCTCATGGTCTTGCTGCCTCGGTGGTGAGCGCACCGAGCTCCAGGGGTTATCTTCCAGGCTAGGAGGTGGTGTTTTTATCCGCGGCGGCGCCCATGGATCCGGCGCGACAGGTAAATTCAAAGACGCCAAGCCGCCATGCGTAAAGGATGCTGAGACAGATGCAGAGACATCCTCACCCCATACAGTCAAGTTATTACGATCCCGGAGTTCTGCCGTCCTAACAGACGACGATTCACCTTCGTTTACGCTCATGAAATCCTTCGCAACGTTGGTATACGTATCTTGTACTACTGAGAACGCCGCTGAAGCATTTGAGGAAAGTTTCCCCCAGAATGATTTGACGCTGGTGCTTGGTTGAAAGTCAGGAAGCTTGGCGCGTGCGGCCCAAGTATTTGGAACTTGAGACGGTGATGGTATTCGACTTGTCTCAGAAGTAGACGAGCCGAAATCGTTCTCTGTTCGTGCTGAGTTTGCTGGAAAAGTAACGCCAGGAGCAAAAGGCAATGGTCCTGGATGAACGTGGGGGTTGGGTGTTGTTCCTCGAGAACCAATGCTAAGTGAACGCATTGACTGGATCAATGGTCTAGAGTTGGATGATGGTGGTAGGATGGGCGCGGGTGTTGCAGCCCTGTCTGCATCGGCCAAATCCTCATCCAGAGTCTCAGATATACCAGGTGCCTCGCGCGACTGTGTCACATATGGCCTACCATTCATTTCTTCGTCTGTTCGACCATATAGTTCATTCCAGAAGCGAACATCTTTGGGGTTCGGGAACAGAACACCCATGTCCGCGTCTGGCGCACGACTCATTGGATTATCTAAAGATGGATTGTATGTCGGGTTCTCATTGAGAGCCATCTCTGGCGGCGAATTGAGGAAGTCCCAAATGCTGACTGTACGCTCAGACGGAGGAGGGCTGTCTCCATCACTGACACGACGCTCTCGTTCGCAATTGTACAAGAACGTGCCAAATTTGCAAGAGTATAAGTGATAATATAATTGTTGCAAGAAGCGTTCGTTAAATTCAAAGCGATCAGGAAACTGACGCTGGATCTGGCGGACGGATTCCAAGAACTGGTGGAAAACAGGGCTTGTCTCCTTGACATGGTTCTGTGATGCAAAGCGATTTTGTACAGATGCCAGAAAGGCTTCTGCACCACCCGCATTGGCTGAGTCTCCTGGAGATTGGAAGAACTTGTCCGAAGAAAGGTGACCACAACGGTCAAGGAACTTGTGACCGAACGACAACCAGTCCTTCTCAATGAGGATCTCGAATCCACGTATTGTCCGATAGAAGGGATCGAGACATAATTGAGAGAGGGCCGATAGCTGTGACGTGCGATCCCAACCATCAGAACAGTGTATCAGAACGTGTGACGAGCTGATATGCACATTCTTCGCGCAGATGACCACGCCCTCCAGTATGGCTGACATATGCCGTAGCCATCCAGAGCGACGTAATGCTTGCCGATCCAGCACAGAGAGGGTCTGAGCTTGGTCTGATAAATCAGTCCTTATGCTTGCAAGGACAGTGTCAGCTTCTCGAAGGGCTTCCACGACTTTGCCTAGCGATTCACGCATAGTGTGGATGTGGTCAATGCCGAGGTAAACTTTCTTGCCGTCCTTGTAGTGATCCATATTTTCTGTACCAGCTCCCTTGGCAGAATTTGCCACTGCATTGACAGTGGGCCGCGCATCGATAATCAAGTTTGTGGTCGTCGCTCCATAGACAGGAATATTTGAAGCGCGCGATTCAGGCGAAACGTGGGTCTGGAAGACAGCCTCAATGAGCTTTTCATCTTGTATCGATCGATTCTGTGTGATGCCGACCATAGGTTGGCTGGATCTCGTTATACTTCCCTGATCTAGTCATGAATAACGGTCTAGGAAGCACAAAAAATACGACACACATAATTTCCCCAATGAAGGTAGGTTAAGGTCGGAATCCGACATTTGCTGCGGTACTTAGCAGCATATTGTAGCGTCGTGTCACTAATTTTTGTAGGGACGACAAGGCGTGCAGGATAAGTTGGGCAGAACTAGTCGCTATGAACAATGAGTATATGACCTTCATTATTTAATTGTAATACCCACGGAATAGTCCTTATTGATATCGGTAAATCGCCATGCCTTGCTGCGCGATCCAACACCCATACGTATGAACTCGTCACGCGGCGAATAGATTGACCAGCCAGTCGACGTAGGCAGAGAAGGGTTGGGGTGATAGAAGAATGCATAGAGTTGTGAGACAGACGCTTTGTGAGGCTGTTCAGACTCAGATGTTATATCTAGAATAGATGTAACATACTAGCAACCGTGAGTTCCTTTACGCTTTCGAAAACATCTATAGCATCTTTATCCTTGGAGAATGACAAAGAGAACGTCTCAAATGTTCGTGTGTGAAAAGTGACAGGGTATTGACCCTGTAGTGTTTGCGGTAGGCAGGAGACGAGAGATATGATAGGATATGGGACCTGATGGAACTTAGGCGTCAACACAGGTGAGTGGACTAGCCAAAGATACGTACCCACATCTCCTTCTCGGCTTCTTCGTCGTATCGGAAAATGAGGTGGTGAGCGGTCAAGTGGATTGTGCCCAGCTTTGTTGTCCCAGATTTAATGCATGCAACAGATTCAACCTACGTAGATCCTTCAGTAGAGAGCCAAAGCTTGTGGCAGTCATCTCTGACCTTGGACACTCTGATAGAATCCATGACTAGCGTCGACGAAGAGAGGCCAAAGCACGGGAGCTATAAAGGTGACAGGTGATAAAGAAGGACTGCAAGGCGGAGTTATCTTCCAAGTCAAACTGACAATTTTATCGAGCTACATACATCCAACCGTATACCCTCTTCTGTTTTCCATGGAAGAAGCCTTGCATGGTTTGAAGGCGTGAACAAAGTCGTAAAGCCAAGATTCTGAGGTCTGTACATATCTATGATGGGTGGCTTCGGGGCCCGCTATTTCTGATGCTCTCGACCACAGCCTGAAAAGCGAAAGAATTCGACAGTGAGAACGATACAATTGCTTTTACTCATTCGACTGTCACATAAGAAGCACTTTGAATAACGAGTCCATAAAAATATGTAGGCAAAAGAGGTCCGTTCGTTCAAGTAAGCTTTGAAGCCAAAATACATTGTACACACACAGCGGTAAAAAGTATCTACACCTTCTAATCCCTCATTTTACAACATCAAGCCAGTGACAAGACCTGCAATCGCCAAAACGCCGGAGGCGCTGACGCCCATGCGTGCTGCACCATTTGTAGTACTAGGAGCGGCCGCACTTGCAGTGCTCCTATTGGTCGATTGGGAACTTGGTGTCCCACTAGGAGATCCGCTGGAGGCACCAGAAGATCCACTGGAGGCACCAGATGGAACAGGCGAAACAGAGGAATTGCTAGGGGTAGTGGCGCTGGGTGAAGGAACAGAGACATCAGCAGTCTTTGCAGTAGCCTATAAGTGCATAGTTAATGGATAGGAGGAAAGAACTACTTTGACGAATTTACCTGGAAAGCATCGAAGCTCTTGTCCTGATTTGGGTTAATGGCGAAGACCATTCCGGCATTACAGTGTCTGCAAAGAAAGACGAGGGTGAATAATTTGTTTATGATCATGAAATGATCAATTATACTTGGCGGGGCTAGTCTGGGCGCAGTAGAACCAGAGAGGGGCCGAAGCGTTTGCGATAGTGATATTCCATTGAGGGAATGGAGGGCTCGTGGTGGAAACACTCGTAAATCCGGAGTTAACACCGCCGGACAAAGGAGTGCACGGGGAGGCAAAACTTGACTGCGTAACAGACTAGGATACACCTCAATAAACGTACTGAGAGAAGCACAACGTTACAGACGTGATTCTTGGACTGGCTGTTAAATAACGGTTAAGCATCGAACGGGCAGTTGAAGCTTTACAACATACAACTCGAAGATGACGTTGTCTCCAGTTTGAACGTTGACATTCGTAGGTTTAAAGACGAGCTTTTCAGGCCGAAATCATTAGTTGACCACTTTCGTCAAATAGTCCTTTAGAGTTACCTGATTAGAATCACCGACTACAACCTTGTGGTCAGCAGCATAGGCACCAGATGCGGCGGCGAGAGCAAAGATAACGGCAGAAAGGTGCATTTTGTCTAGCGAGCGATCAATAAAAGGATGTATTCAATGTTGCCAAGAACACTCTGAGCCTACCATAAGTATGATCATGATCAGAACATGCGACGAAAGAATGTCATTGAAATATGCAACTTACACTGCTCGGGATTTAACAGAGGAGGGAGGGGGAGGAGGGAGGGGGAAGAAAGCAAGATGGAATCGCAGCCACCATGCCATTAAGCTTATGTACTTGGACGGTTCCTGTGACATCTGTGTACAAGGAGACGAGTTCCATCGCAACCTGTAACCTTCGAATTCCCTGCTTCGTATACATCAGTCGTATGATCTTGATTTGATGTTGCCGTTGTGAAGCTGTCCTCAATAGACAGCAAAAGTTAAAACTAGATCCTTCAAGCTAATTGTATGAGTCATAGGGAAGCCTCACTGGCAGGCCTTAGGGGGAGTCTACTGCCGTCAATTGTTCGTTGTCAGGAATGCTCGACTCGCGAGTGTACAAATAGCTCAGACAAGATATCAAAATGGTCAGAGTACAACGGGCCTTGGGCAATGTAAGGTGACAGATATCGAAAAAAGATGGCATCCAACACCATCCTGGTCTCCTGTAGCTTTGTACAAGTCAAATCTCTTGATTACCAGATGAGTCTGTCGGTGATTTTGAACGATGAAAAGAGTTCAAACAAAGAAGATCGGGCTCGGATTTATCACTGTCAGATTTACTCGAGCTCAGCCGCAGTCATGTCTGTGTCACTAACACTTCGTACACTACAGACAGGGTCTTTATTGTCATCCAGGCGAGTTGTCTTGACAGGATTTCGCACCCTACACACTACACCGCGCCGCTTAGAGCAGTATCTGAATGCAGACCTTGCGGTGCGTCGAGGCATTCCACGAAAACGACTTTATTGAAAATTTCATGTAGACATTTAACAAGATCGTAGGCACTCAAGACCGACTTGTTCTCGTCGATTTCTATGCTGAGTGCGTCATGCATGCCTTCTCACTCTCAGGCGACCAACTTTACTCTGTGATTTCAGTTGGTGTGGGCCCTGCCGCCAACTTTCGCCCATATTGGAAAAGTTGAGCACAGATGCTAGCATAAAGTCCGGCTCGGGGCTTTCAATAGACGTCGTGAAAATTGATACCGAGAACGAGGAAGTTCTCCCGCTCGCCCAGCAATTCAAGGTGTGTTTCATACGTCCCGCTTCCCTTTTTTTGCTGATTAGAACTCTTCAGGTTCGCGCCCTTCCTACTGTGATCGCGTTTCGCAATGGTGAGCCCGTGGATACCTTCGTTGGCATGCTCAGCGAGGCCGGAGTGAAGCGGTTCTTACAAACGGTGTAACGGAGGTCCGATCGCTCCGTTTACTGTCCCTTAAATCATCGTGCAAGCGGACGAATCCTTCAAAGCCGAGCCTAATTCACTATGTATCGCTCCGAGCTGGCCGGATTACTGGCTTCAATTATGGATAGATGAGATGCCAGCTGTCAATGTCCGGAATTTACCATGCTTCGGGCAGGCAGGACTGAGCAAAATATTTCGGATGTATTTTGCAGTCAAATGAGTGACCGAAAAAATGAGATAAGAGAGAGGACGGTGATTAAGTTACATATGAGCAGAGCACCTGTGCAAAAAGGTATCCTATACGTGAGAAACAATGGGGAAGGGATGTAGGTTACAGAGAGGAGATGGATGCGGCGGGACATCTCGTCTTTTTCCAATGAGTATACAAGTCCGGTATGGCGGATTTATGGCGAAGTAGAGCGAAGAATGGGGCGCAATATAGTTATTGAATCGAACAGCACCCACAGCCACTATTGCTCTGTGGGCCGTATGGATCGTCGGACTTGCCAACTGGTCCCCAAACGGATGGAACCTGGAGAAGGCGGCTCAGTGAGCACAGAATGAACAGGCAAGGAGAGTCAAGGGCACTCGCCAGGTGGTCTTTCGTTGTCTTGCAATAACGGATAAGACTGCAAGGGTGAGCTCCATCGGCAGACCGGGGATCAAGGTGGTGAGCGCTCACCTGGCACTGGCCTCGCTAACGCGTACTCTAGGCCGTGCTAGATCCTCTCTTAAACGCTGGTTATGCTCTACTAGTCGCCGGAGCTTGAGCTCGGACATTGTCTGACGGCCGCCTGCGCGAGAGCTCATTGTGTAAATGAAATGGCAAAGCTGCGTATGTTGGGGTCATCAAAGAGACTATCGAAGGAAAGCTGGGAGCTGCTCACGGCTGATGGAGTGGAGTGCTATGCAGCCGAAGCGGAAAGGTATATGTTGTGAAAGAGAATTGTACAAGCTTGTACTCTTGTCGCCGTCACGATCAAAGAACCTGAGAACAACCAATCCTAACAAAGCAGGCCATCAGTCCCACCGACCCCCATCTGCATCACTTCATCATCTCGCAGAAGGTAAAACATTCCGGCGCTGCATTCTTAATGCGTGCTGTGCATGTGGATACTTGATATAACTTGTAAGGTATAAACAGACGATGATACTATTGTACTATGTATGTAAAGGAATCTTGTTCCTGAAATAATTATTGGAAAGCACCAAACAGACAGATCTAACAGTGAAAGCAACAACGCAACAAAGGAGCAGCGGTCAATGAATGTGAGGTTGATGAGTGGTATGGGGAGTTGACGGTATATGCAGACCGCGAGTACGAAAGCGATCCTATGTTAACGAGAGACGCAATTGAGACGGTAGGATCACATAACGACACAGTTGCATCCTTGTGCAGGAGGTGCGTAAGGGTCTTCATTCTTATTCAAAGGACCCCATACGGATGGTAGCTGAAAGATAGATGATAAGAGATCATCACAGGAGTTCACTCAATTAGTAGCACAAGTCGCCGGATCAGAAAAACGTACCAGAGAATCTTTTGTGCTTTTACAGTAGCGTATTAGGCTGTGCCGTAAATCAGCATCTGCAGATAAATGTGCAAAAGATGAGACGTACTCCGCGCTGGCTACGCTTACTCGAATTCTATTCAAAGCAAGGTCCTCCCGTAGCCGCTGGTTGTGTTCCATCAGCCTGCGCAGCTTGAGCTCGGACATGGATTGCTTCCCAACGGGCTCAGTGGCTTGCAAGATTTTAATCACGCTCAAAGCTCACCTTGGGAGGCCTGGAATTCATGCTGTGCACAAGGAACGAACGAAATGCCGACTACAGGCTTGGAACTGGAAGAAAAGTACTTTTCTTAGCACTTGACGCCTGGTCGCTTCAAATAGAATGACTCCCAAAACGCACCGAATTAACAAGAAGAAAGAAGGACCAGGGGAGGGGCAGACAACGCGATGACCGTAGTAACGTTCGAGGGCAAATCAGCGGAGTCTGAATTGCTTCTCGATCCTGGAACGTCATGGGCAGAACGCGCATATCGCCCTCTCAACGCCAAAGACGTTCGTCAGGTGCTCAGCCGACGGGTGAGTAGTGCCCTACAACGAGATTGCGCTGGCTCCACGTGTCATTTTCAGCATACAAGCCATGGAAAACGACGACTGAACACCTGAAACGTCACTCGGGTCACCGCACACGACCGCATGGACGCAAGCCGTTCAAGAACTCTCGTGGCACTGAAAATCCTCTACGGCGAAATATCTTGCTCCACCATCAGCACAAGTTTGACGCCGATGATCTCACCTTCTGCAACTCGGATCCCGAAGAAATAAGCGACGATGATGAGCGAAACTCTGAGGACGGCAAGGATTCGCTATTTCACTGGGAAGAGGAAAGTACCTTGTTTTCCGACCTTTTAGACGTGTCGTAAGGACTTTTTAACCTGGAAAGACGCGCATATATTCATTTTATTAGCGTAAGCGAGCCAGAAGACCATGAAACCGACGAGCTTGTGGATCTACTACAGCCTGCTTTTAATGAACGTGGCCGGGAACTCAAGAGGCAGATTGCAGAGACGCTCGTACCGACCGTGAATCGCGTCAAGGATCTATATAGACAAATCGACTCGAAAGTCGATGACGGTTTTGCAAAAGGTATCATCACTTTCAATAACGGCTGCAAAGACCTAGAGTTACTAGCGATGCGGGACGAGGATGAATTCAAGGACGCCTTAGTCAAGTTCCAGGTGGGCGTCTTCTCATTTTCTGAGTATCCGGTGTAATATGGATGACACGATCGGTGTTCATGATAGCGAAAAAATGAGGAGTTACTCGCACAACTCAGGGAGGCATACGTGGCTCGTGATCGTCTCTGGACTGATTTTGAAAAGGTTATCAAGGAAACTGGTAATTTTCTCTCGTCCAATGGGCACATTCGAGTGGGCACAGAACTGACACAAGATGGACTTGAACTATAGCGGAACCGACGCTTCAAGTATTACGAGACCTTCCAGCAAATGCCGAGCGCATTATCGGAAATTCGGAGAAACAGGCTAGGACGCTGAAGAAGGAGGACACCAATGCTCTCGGCGCTCTTGAGAAAAAGATAGAGAAGCTCCTCGCCAAGGCGTGAGACAACGACGATCACAAAACGCAGACTGTTCCTCTTGATGATAGGTTTGGATTTGCTTCTATCTTTTCTCTTCGAACTGTGGGAATATCCGTTCTCGTCGCTGTAAATATAGGATCTGGTTGAACGTCTTTCGACCATCTTACTCGTGTAATAGATGAGCTGGCCGTCATCGATGATCTAGTTCCTCATCGCCCTGACCGACATCTTTTCTTCTGCGATCGAACCCTGTTCGCGACCCTGGTCCCCGCGCACACTGACAAGATTCTTGGAAAACCCATTTTCCCTCGATCATTGTGCCACGTCAATTTTCAGACTAGCTCGTCATCAAGATGTAACTTTGACACTCTCCGCGCCTTTTGTAATTGTTCATCATCTGCTTCAGTCAGACGTTTCTGTGCAGCTGTGAAAGTCCTACCCATAGTGAGGTTTTGAACCCGTATCCCATATCCTCTGAGAATGTGGCACCTACGCCTATGACCTTGGGCAAACTCGAATAAGACAGCATTGTTTGGAGGTTCCTTTGCACTGACAAGCATTAGACATACTCTTCAAAGTCCAAGCCTCGGCAGTATGCACATATGAACGTAAAATATGATCGTGTTCCACTGATTCTGGAGGTGTACCACGAAGAACCGTTTCACCTGAACCTGAAAATAAGAATTGACATTGTACGGAGCTGGCAGCTCCTTATTCTCAGAATATCGACATGTTCTCTTAATCTACGCATACGCATGTACGCAAAAAGCGTCATAGTGATGAGAAATTATTGCTGTCGATGAGCGAGATGATAGAGGATTGAGATCTAATCTGAACTAAGTAATCAAAGATCTGAATGGGCACGGACCAGCGCGGACCGCGACGAATGATTTTTCCTTGTCTTCCACAGCAATCGCCTGTGATTTTATTTAAGGCCTTTGATATTCTTCAGTGACAGATACATGCCAAATACATGACCTCCACCCTTTTGGTGTTATCCATCATCTTCAGTACCTTCCTGTGCTGGTTCACCCAAGCACAGCCTCCCCTAGCATTCCACTCACAGACAATATCATGGCCTGACTCTAGAGATAAATTGGAACTTACTACCAGCTTTGTCAAAGGTCGACAGGATGAACTCCCCCATCAGATCTCACTAAGGACTCGTCCGACAACGGTTTTTCGCCCCCGTTCCCTTGACGCTCTGCACCATGCACGATTAAGATCGTTCCATAATCAGGAAAGCGAAATGGTGGAGTGGGAAGAACTGACCGTATCCGGTCCCGATGTAGAGGACAGACATACTCTATCTCAGCTTGCACGTATGTCTGGGAATGCATACGCACTCCCTGACCAGAAGAAATGGTACGAGGTAGACGCGGCATGGAATGTGGTTCGTCCATGCAATCATTCAAAAGATGTGGAATCCAATATTGACGCGATGAATAAATAGAGTTTTCCTTTTGGATGGGAAGACGAGTCCGATGGTTTTCGTGGACATGTATTTTCCTCGTCCGATAACTCTACGATCGTCTTAGCAATCAAAGGCACTACGTTAAATGGTCCTACATCCAAGAAAGACAAGTTTAACGACAATCTGTGAGAGGCAACCTGTTATCTAGGAATATCGTTGACCTATCGCTAGACTCTTCTCCTGCTGTTGTGCAAGGGTCGACATCTCATGGGTGTTCAGGACAGTTTGTGACTGCTATGCCCACGGCTGGAGGTGTGATGATTCTTGTCTTTCCCATGCACTCATTCAAGATAGTTTGTTTTATTCGATCGGTGTAGTGAGTTAATGTGTCTTTCGTGCTCAACGTTAACACTCATCTCCAACCTTACAAAGCGACTCGTCGACGATCTTCGAGCCATGCATCCGTCATCGAACATTTGGCTGGTAGGGCACTCTCTTGGCGGTGCACTAGCTAGCCTCCTCGGCTCTACCTATGGCTTTCCTGCAGTCGCCTTCGAATCTCCCGGAGAGCGGCTTGCAGCGCATCGTCTCCACCTCCCGCTTCCCCCTTTGCGAAGTTCGACGGTGCCACCAGTGGCTGTAACTCATGTCTACCATTCCGGCGATCCCATACCTCAAGGCACATGTACCGGCTTCGGATCTCCATGTGCACAGGCAGGATTTGCGCTAGAGACGCGCTGCCATTTGGGAAAGAGTATCGTTTTCGACACTGTTGGAAAGCTAGGATGGAGAGTGGATGTCAGGAAACATGTGATTCGCGATGTGATAACGAAGGTCTTAGAGATCGATAACGTGGAATGGGAAGAGGGAAGAGATGTGCCTCTAGCACGAGCAGAGGAGGATTGCGTGGTACGTCTTCTTCAAATCATCAACAGCTCGCCAGCTAACCATTAACCTGTCTCACAAAAGGATTGCCATAAGTGGGAGTTTGGACACTTCAAGGATGATTCGGGAGAGGAATCTTACCGATGGTAACTCATGGCTACGATTACATAACTGAAGATGTACTATTTAGGTAAATGGAGACTTCCACTACTTGCTTATATCGGCACAACATGTCGTTACTCTTTTTATGCAACCGAACTAGGTTTTGAGAGGACCGCATCTTTTCCGTGAACCACTAGATTCCAATTTGACGGACCGGAGTCCGCGACCAGTAAGCAGTCTTCGGATCATCTTATATGTAAAAACTCATCACTGTGTAAAAGTCATTGTTTCGGAATCCGTCGTTGTTAGGGTCACCTAATTTCGTTTCTACTTTCATATAAGGCTCCACGAGCAGGACTTGGCGTGCACGCCGTATTTTGAACCGAACTAGTCTTCTCTTTATTATCAAAATTTGCGCCCAAGCGACTCAAATGTACAAATGTACAAGGTTTTCAAAATTTTATTTTCCGTGAGGGACACTACAAAATGACAAGATATGTATGACAAGAAGCACCCTGAAAGTAAACTAGGATGAACTATACCATAATGAGGACATCAATGTTCTTCGTGTCAGTGAGTAGCCGATTACGTATAAAGTATCAATCTACAAGCGATGGATGAACCACCCTTGTTACCCTCGAAATACTTACCACGTCACTCATTCTTTTGCATCCATTCACGTTTTGACCTACTATGCGACTTGCATCGTTCTTTGCTACCATTGCCCTCTCGTTTGTTTCTGTCAGCAGTGCTGCAGTTTTCTCGTGCTCCGCCTTGGATGTTTTCACCCCAACAATCATTTCTCCCAATGCCACGACTGTTTGGGTCATGGGCACTAATGTGACTGTCTCTTGGTATGTCTCACTTCTGAGCTGCAGAAAGACAATACCTAAGAAGGCTGTAGGGATCCGTCTAATGCACCCGAGAATATTTCAAACGTTGCATCAATCTATCTCAGACATTGTAAGTAGTCATTGATCAAACGAAATCAACACTCGCATTGATATTCATTGTGTCAGGGGGAACTCTTGCGAAAGGTTTCAGCCTTCGCGATGGCCATGTCACCGTTCAAGTGCCTTTCATCCGTTCATCAATCGAAAACCCAAACACAACCCATAGTATCATTCGTAAGCCTCTAGTCGATCTAGGGTTATTATCTTTGTCTTATTTGCATATGCTTCACAGTCTTCGGTGATTCTGGTAATCAGAGCGACGACTTCAAAATTACATTCGACCCTCAAGTTTTCCCGGACGAGGCTCCAGGGGGTAAATGGGACTAGTGTACACTCCCATATCGCTTATTTCTTCTTATTTTTTCTTCTTGGACTTTGGCTATCCTGATAGTCGCTTACTTATTCTAAGCACAGTATGAACACATCCTTCGCTAGATCACGAAGAATTATGGACAATGAATTGATTTTCAATGCTGTCTGAACAAACGTTAAAGCAACTATGAGGAAAGAGACAGTGCTCAAGCAAGATGCTGATAATGCTAAAATTGTTGCAGGTGCCATCAAATCTATCGATGCAATGCTGTCGTGATTTATGAAAGATGGACGAATGAAGTGTCAATGCCATGGGAGAAATCCCAAATACAGATACGCTGTTGTGGGCGTCAGTTAGTGCTAAAATCAGAAGTGTATGATGATCATACTTGATCTTCGCCACAAGAAACAATCTATTACAGGGTGAGTCACGAGGCACACGGTACGATTCTGATGACTTGCCTTGGTGCGGTCAATACCAATACAGAAGATGCGTGCAGTATGTCCACCAATCAAATCCGCAATCATGCCACCTGTTTTCCTGTCCCATATCTGATTCAAAACATTACGATTGTCAGCTGATCTTCGTTTAAAGGGCAGTGAAACAGGGAAACCTTGATGCTCAAATCGTAACTGCCACTGACCACGAAGTCCTCACTAAAGACCACGCTTCGAACGAGATCAGTATGTACACACGGCCCCTGCACTGCAGTTGTTACAAAATGTACATTCTCGCTTCCGCAACATTGACACATGAGGCGGGAGTCAGAAGGGACATTGAAAACAGGTGACAATGAAGAAGCCAGTTCTGGGGGGTCGTAAAGGTATTCTGAAGACGTTGACCATCCTTGCCTAAGATCCAACGTGTTGACAAGACGTAAATGTTTGTCTGAAGAACCCGTGACTATATGCGGATATTGAAAGTCTATTGAAGCAATTCTAGCAAAAAAAAAAGAGAAAGATGAACACGGCAGTAGTGGTGACGGCAAACAGATTGACTCACCCTCGATTGTGATGAAGTTCGAATGTACGCAAGAGGTTACCCGTTTCAGCATCCCAAAGTTTGATAGACTTATCACCAGATCCAGATGCGACGATGTTTCGAGATATGGAGACCGCATTAACTGCAGCACGATGTGCGCGGAGGACGTATCGCGGTGTTAGGTCAGGGAATGAATAAGTCCTCACAGTATGATCTGTTTCAGAAAGAACGCATGAGTATTTTCCAAAAAAAAAATAAATAGAACATCGATACCTTTTGAGCACGAAACGAGATGCCTGTCGTCAAATCTAACACAGAGGACACTGTCTGTATGGTCCACAACGACTTTGTGCAGCTGATTCTTCTCAAGGTCCCAAACCACCACACGGTTGTCGCTTCCAGCACTGGCAAGATACCCTCCGTGGACACATACACTCAATACGGAGGCAGAATGTACACCGCCAATAACCCTTTCGACGAGACCGGTGGTCAAGTTCCACTCCCTCACCGTCCTATCTCTCGAACCAGTGAAAAGGACTTGAAGTCCTGAAGGGTATGTATACAACTGCAGGCAGTATATAGTATTAGTATGGGCATTGTTTGGTGCTCCGCGCGTTTGCAGAGCCGAGAGTCGGTAAGACGAGTTGCGGAAACGATTGTGGATCTTCATGTGCGTCTGATAAAGAAGCCTGTAATCAGGACTGATATATGACGTTTGCCCCATAGTTTTGAGTACAGCCGGTGCCGAGTGCCGTGCATGTGGTCGAGAACGATTCCTTTCAGGAGTGCTCTTGGGATATACGGTATATCTCGCGCAGGACAGCGAAGGCTCTGGATCCACGACAGGTGGACCACTAAACGAGGTTGACTCGAACCCGGACTCCAGATCGACATGCATAAGGGTCAGCTCGGCCTTGGCAGCTTCGACGTCATTGATCAGGAGCTCGCGATCGCCATTGTCACCGTCGACATCAGAGTCGCCCATACCCTCATCGTCCAAGGCCACAACGTGATGGGTGAGCGGGGTATCTAGGGGATGAATGTATGATGGTTGACGCCATTGCCAATTTCGCTCATGACACAATCTCATCCAAAGGGATTGATCGTTGGCGAGGGTGTGCCATCGTTGGTTCACAAGACGACAAACCAGCAATGTCTCATAATTTAAATGCGAGAATATTTGAAGAAATACCTCGGAAGGTAATGACTAGATGGAAATAAGCATGCAAAGCTCGCCAAAAATGAAAGAGGCGTACGCCGATGATGTCGACCCGAAAGTGGGGCGCAATTCGTCTTTGAATAGCTGCTAAGCGCGAGAGGGGCAGGGATACGAGGAGTTTGTAAACAAGTTCTGTTGAAGCATCATCAAGTTGAAAGATTGACAAATTTCCATCCTGTACTGACCCTCGCGTTCGTCCAGTGAGTCGATGCCCAGATTAGTGAAAGAAATCGCGCTTGTGTCTTCATCAGACTCCATGTAGCCCTCATCTGGGAGGGTAGTTGAGGTCATTGGCGAGTGGTTTCGCCACCAGTGTGCGTGCAAATGGGTGGTTGAAAGACAACGTTTCGAATATCATGAAGTTGGCATCCAGCTGAGGAGGTAGCAGCCACGTGATGATCAAAGAAGCGCCATTGTCAGCCGTTCTGCATTGTTCGTTCTGTTCAGCTCCCTTTTTGCAGGAGTGAATGCATCAAAAACATAGAGTCTTAGGATACAGTATGTATTATACTCGTCGTTCTTCCTCGAGACAACACCGTCCAGCTAAACATATTCATAGTCCATGACAACGAGGAGAGAGCAACTTCCTAAATAGGCAACAGACGGTTATCATTTATGACCTCATCACATCACTGGACTGGACAAATCCCAATGCAATACATAGGAACATGTAGAAAAACGTTCATAAAGAAATATGAATAGTACTAACCATCTATATATCAAGAATATATATAACCGTTGTTGCTTCAATAATAACGGATCAGTCAAGAAGGGAAATCAAGGGTAATGTTCTGGCAAAGAGGATTGTTGGTACCTTTGCCACCGTCCATACTGGTGGAAAGCGGGTCACTCCAGTGACCTTTTATCAATATTCCGTTACCTTGACAATGTAGAGCAATAATTTCTGGCATTAAATAATATATTTGTGAAAGCAAGTATAATATCTGTCTTCGTATATGACTAGGCCATAAGTAATGAGTGTATAGTGGATTCTACTAGTCATTCAAACTTGTGAACATCTCTTGTGCTACTGCATCATTCAGAATAGAGCTCACATCCATTCAGCAGTTGAAGTGGGCTGTGTTTTCATGAGAGGATTGTTCAACTTGTTCCAAGGTGCCATGAATGTTGTGTACTACTGAGTGAGTTGTTAGAGATGATGGATCTATTGTGATATTGCATAATGCAAGTTGGTTGTATACCCAATTGTCTCCACAGACTCTATGATGTTCTTGCATTATTTTTTTGATTGCCTTGGCACCTTGATCCCAATAGTAATCAGGTTTCAGGGTGTTTCTATTGTATAACATGATCTGTGAGATGGTTTGTATTGATTTCAGAACTTGGATGACTTATATGTAAGCCTGTGGATCCAGAACAAGAAGCTTTCCTGAGAGTAGACAACT